>JAMKCH010008489.1:0-119110 GCA_023653785.1 Ophioderma brevispina
CTTGAACTCTAAATGATCAAAATCATTTGTTCGATGACAGTTGGTTAGTATCCCGGAGGGGGGTTATGGGAGCTGATTGAATAAACACAACCCCGATAAACTATGCTTATCTAGATAAACTTGTTTTCCTTTTTGTCCCTTTGATAAACAAGTATTCTATGCAAACCATAAGTTTTTCAATTGATAACTAAGTTTATCAGAGAAAAACAGAGTTTTCTAGAGAACCTTAGTTTCCTGAAAGAGAAAACATGCTTCTAGATAAACACGTTTTTACTCCAGATAAACAAACATAGTTTTTCTCTCGTGATAAACTAAGTTTTTATTCTAGATAACAAGTTGTTCTAATCTATCTAGTTTTTTCTAGATAAGTAATATTTTTCTCTTGATATCTATGTTTTTCTAGATAAACCTAGTTATCGATAGAAAAACAGAATTTTCCACAAAACTTTGCGTATTTAGTTATAAACGGTTTTTCTTAGTTCACATCTAGAAAAACAAAGTGTATCAAGAGAAACACATAGTTTTTCAAAACCATACTTATCTACTTTGATAAATTGAGTTTATCAAGAGAAAATCTAGTTGTATCTAGATACTAAGTTATCGAGAGAAAAACAGTTTTTTTCGAAACTATGCTACAATTTGATAAACCGTGCTTTTTCAATGGTCGCTTCCATTCCCCAGGTTTGAAGGCTTTTGGGCACGTTCCGTCTTGGAACGACGTGGGTGATGTAGAAATTATTATCATAACCAATCGGGAATACACCTCGTCTCATTACATTGGTCTTTGCAAGCGCACTTTTTGCTCTATGGAGGGAACAAGTTTTACCCTACATATATTCCTAGAGTGTAACCTGATTGGGAAGATGGCAATATTTTTCGAGACCACACTGTCAATTGTCGTCTTCATCAGAGCACCTTTTTTCGTAGCTTACTTACCGTAGTCTTAAAAAATAGCCTAGGAAAAAGTAAGCTCAATTCCTTAAGTCGACAAAATACCCGCAACAGTACCAGTCATAGATAGGCCAAGAGTATTAATAAAAGAAACATGGAAAGGTGGAAATTTTCTGGGAACCAGCGAAAATGTCAGATTTGGTGCGTCAGAATTTGTCTATACTAATATACTAAAATCCCAAAAATCTCTTTGTGCATTTTCATAAATAAGGGGGCCAAAGTTTGTACATGGTAAATTACGTAATATTTCAAATTGTCCTTAAATGTGTTCCAACATTTTGTCATGGTCCCCAAGGATTAAAAAAGGTATATGTTTGCCCTATCTATTGCTTGTAGTTTAATAACTATATGTAAAAAGGCTCAAGGTCATCCTGGATAAATTTTCAAATGGTCGATTCCTTCTGAAGATTTGTCAAATTCTTCATCTAGTGTACATGTAACCCAAATGAATAGTTAAACAGGTGATGGTCATTACTTGCAAATTACAGGGCCAAGTGGGATGGGTTCTACAGGCTCTATGGGGGTCACTCCTTTCTGCTCTTATAGTGCTCATATTGAATCCTTTAGGTGATTTGAAGGAACATTTTTCTGTTTAAAATTGACTCTACGAGCAAATTTTGAAAATCTGTTCTCAATGAAATTGGAATCATTTTGAAATATTTTACCCCCAGGATACCTTGAATGAATTTAGTCGTAGTACTTAACTAACATGTTGTAATATTCAAAATAGAACCTTTTATTGATCTTGGGACATGACAAAAATGTTGGAACACATTTAAGGACAATCTCCTATTTTGTAATTTACCCCTGTACAAACTTTGCCCCCCTTATTTCATGAAAAAAGCACAAAGCGGATTTAGGGGAACATTTAGTGATGTTATTCTATACACATTTCTGCACCAATCCTGACATTTTCAGCTTGTTCCCAAAATTTCCACGTTCAAACTAAAATTCTTGGCCCATACGAGGAATATTAGATTTTAGTAGTGATGTATCCAGATCTGTCATTGGAGGGGAAAGTGTATACATGTTTACTATAAACCTACAATTCTGGTTTTATATTGTCTTTTGTGAACCTGGTCAAACGTTTGGAATATATTTGTTTTGAATGGATCTTCTGCAGCATCACCATTGCTGTTACGCAGTTGAGTTTATGATGTGATTATCAAAAGCCTCTTGTGTATAAATTGTGTATACTTGTGTATCGTGTACATTATACAAATGAGCTAATAGCGTTTTTGGATGAATGGTTGGATCCTGACGCCAAGAGACCACATTTGGGGGCAATAGAGGCTGACCAAGATACTTATATCGATTTTTATTCGTTTCACTTCATGCATATTGTCTGGGTATGGTCCAATAATCAACTACACTTGCAGGGGGCGTGTGTTGATACCGAAATTTAAAGCCGAAGATATAGTCGAGTGCATATATATTACGTACGTACAAATGTGCTGTTAATGACAGATAAAAGCTTCAAATAATTTGGTGTAAATAATTTGTTGAAAAAAAAATATTATTCATGAACATGGAATACTGCCTGGCGGAATACTTCAAGAACCAGGTCACACTCAACTATTCCAACCATGACCGAACTACCACTGGTACATCTCCACGTAATGAATGGTCATCACCTTAAAAGCGGCACTGGCACAATTTTTCAAAATATGAAATTTTCTTCAATTGCATCTCACTGATCGTCCTATAGGCCATTGGAAGAACAGAGATATATTTTACACATACAAATACATACCCCAAAACAGAGAGGGACATTGATAGGAGGATAAGACATCCAGGTAGTTTGTAGGCAACGTATTTTTTCCATCACTTTAATCAACAAATGTGTATATTACATAATATTTTGACCTCGTACTCACTGATATTCAAATCACAAAGGATATGACCGATCAAACAGGTACAATATCGTGGAAACATTCCTACGACGCACGGCTGTCGTTTTTTTGTGTTTAACGCCATTTTCCATCGTCTGCTGAATTTGCGTCTCCGGCGACGTTAAATTATAAAAATCGTTACTGTTTCATTTCGGGTGAGGGCTTTGAATATAAAGCCTTACAACCATGGCAAAAATATCGATTTTGAAAAATCCTTTAGCCCACTATTTTTCAAATGCGGCAGCGTCTCTTTAACCTGTTCGCACATCGGGGGTCGCTTCAACAGCGAGCTACAGCTGTACCGATGATGGCTGCGGCCATCGCAGCCTGCCAATGTGGTTCTCCATCACAAGACTGCGGATCACATTCTCCAGTAGTGCCGCTACCTTTCGTCCAACCGGTGGACATAGATTTCTCAACCCAACCAATCAACCAGTGGCTGGCTCCACCGTTTTTACACATATTTTAGCTGCTCCCTCATACGCAGAAAGAAGAAATTAACGGCACTGTCCCCAGTGATCCACCTAAACCCAAAAGAGTCACATTTCGTAAGGGGTAGTCTAAAAGTAAATGATACGTCTGTAGAATTCGTGAGGTACTAAGTTTTTTTTCCCAAAATGCAAAATACCAAAAAAAGAGGAGAAACCGCATTGTTCAAAGATACGATCTCCATTCAGTTACGTGTTGAAGAATGTCAGTAATGACTGAAATATCCGATTTGTCTTTATTAGTTTGCATTCAGCCTATAGCTTGGGTATGTTGGGATAGCTTATAGTCTTACAGACAATGTCAAACATCTGATTTTTTTATTTTCTGATTTGGCAAATCACTGATAGTGTCCGTTCAATGAGACACAAACATATTACGGCCTACTTGTCGCAAAATCTGTTTGGCAGAACATAACAAGTTGCCATAATGTCTCGATAACGATTCTCTGGTCAGAGCCTAGTCTCGATAGGTGTTTGGATATTCAATCATCATCAATCAAACATCAATCACTCCCTCAATCATATTATTTTTTTCATCAACAATATCAGCAAAATATAGTACGACGGAATAAAGTGAAATGTACAAATTGAGAAGATACATGGTATTTCGAACAGTCTAAACTGCCAATAATTACATCATTACGAACAATAACTGAAAGGGAATTTAATTACAACCGACCAAACATTTTCGAACTTTAACTGGAAATAATTCAGATTTTAGTGACAGTAATTGCGTGAGCTGAGAATTTCCAATATTTATAGTTCCATATGGGAAAGACCTGAACCGATAAAGTAGGTTTTATTCAAAAGCAACAGCGATTGAGGTCCCTGACATTTATCTATCCTACCCAACCTAATATAGAACAGAACCCTGGGCAAAAAGCAAAACTGTTATTCAATAAGTCCACTTTTATAGCAATCGACAGCTGTAAACGCAACACTCCATGTGACCTAAAATAGACACTACCCTTAATTTTAAAAAAGCCTCTTTCAGTCATTCAAATCTGCCCTCCAGCAGTTGAAGTTAAGGAAAAAAATCCGTACGGCCTCGGGGGAGAAGAGTTTAAAGTGAATTTGGTAGCTAATTTTAACACAAATATAGGACATCTCGTGATACGTTTGCCTTTCAAAACTAATTTGGTAACAGATAAATACGTTTGATTCTTTTCTCTAAGTGTTGGGAACATTTTTCATAAATTGACCCATTGGCTCTCCATCTCCACAAGTTTTGTACATACTTACTCGAAGTTAGAGGTATGTGATTGATCGATCGCAACGTCCGCGTCGCCCCCCCCCCCACTTTACACCCTAGCAAAAATGAGATTTGGGGATGAGAAGAAAGTTTATCTTTTTCTCATTACTCCAGTGAAATGTTTCATTTTGATTTTATGAGAGCAAAAACGTCTCCAAACGTGGGCGACCACGTCAATTAACACACACACACTTCCCTATGGGCCAATTTAGTACAACTTTTTGCTTCTACTTTCCAAACGGCTGCACCGACTTAAAGCCACTATCAGTCATTTTTTTACCAAAATCAAAATGCCCATTTTGTCTCTAAATTGCTAGTGTTAGGTCATATCAACACCTTATATTAATGTTCATTGTGAAAAATAGACACTAAACCATTTTAAAGCGGTCCTGAAGATGCCATTTACGACTGTTTCTGCGCCTAAAAAAAGTCGGATCCCGACTTTTATTAGTAAACAAAGCATAAAAATCATCATTTCTTGACAAATACAGCGCGTTACGCTTAGCAACTTACAGGGGCCTTTACTACAACAATTTCCAACAAACAGTGCAAAATACTGCGCTGTTTGTTTACATTTTGAAAAAATCGCTGATAGTGGCTTTAACTCAAAATTTGTAATCAGGTGTTTTCGGTGATATGCTTCCTTGTGAGGGACAAAACATCATATGAAAATTCGGACCATGATCGTGTCACCCACCTTAAATTGTTGCACAATAAGTGAAATAAAGGTAATAAATTGAACTATGTAGCAGAGCAGAAATAATATAAAAAGAATATTAACATACAAGTCAATTGGCTAATGGATGCTTGATTCATTTTGCAAGTTTAATTTCATTTTAGCTTGATATTTTAAGATTTCAAGATATCCCAATTTTAGACGTCGTCATTGGTTTATCACTTAAAAGCGAAATCTTGACAAAAATGCGGATTTTTTGATTATGTTATAAGGCAATGTTTGGTTATTCAAAACCGTTTGAGCTGAACCAGAAGAAAAAACTCCACTGTAAGGGTTGCTTCTGATTTGTTATATATGAATAACGGACGAGAACAAGGTCGTTTGTTGTCATCGGAACATTGAATGATAAAGTTGTATAAGTAATCCCATATTCCAAGCAGTTTAAAATGTATAGATATACCGTCTTTAAAATTTAAGAATAAGTATCAGTTGAAATGAATATTTACAAGATACTCTTCGCATATTTCAAAGAGTTTTCTGTTACAATTGTTGCGACTCTGCTCTACAGGACAAGGTATTTCGAGATAAAATTAAATTGCCTGCATAGTGGCAATATAACGATTGTGTTTTGTCGTTTACACATGTTAGAAAAACTAACATTTTAACAGTAGGATACCGGAATCCCAGCTGCTAGTATTCTACCGTTAAAAATCCGGTGGGTATCGTAGAAAGTATTATTGAGGCATTTTTAATGACTTACACACAAAAATGTCTTTTCTTCGATACAAAAATGATAAACATCAAAAACTTCTCTTCAATCATAACGGCAAATTAATCATTAGGGTTGTTATTTAACGGTAGAATACTGCCAGCAGGATTCCGGTATTTTAACGTTAAAAACAGAAATTTTTAACAGTGTAATAAATGCACTGAGAGCAGGGGATTTTGCCTGTCAATTCAAAGTGGGAACGATTGAAAAAAAGGATGAAGCAAGAGGAATATTCCAGTGTTGGCTTATTATCCTTCCCATTGCAAGATCTTCAGGATTTTGCTTTTCTGAAGTAGCTGTTGAATATAATATTCCTTGATACGATGAAAACAGAAAGATTCCTTTGGGAAATATATACCTTACATTTTCTAAAAACATAACCTGTCTCCAACGTAGAGACCAACTACATCGAAAGCGTACACCCAGTGTAATAACTGACAGATTATATTAACTTGCTGTTTGAGTTGTATGTCTAGTATTTTATTGCTATAATCACTTTGGCTGCGATAGCAAGTTTAAAACCTGAGATGACCGACATGACTGACGGACCTGACTGAAATGAATGAATGAATAAGTTATGACAACAATATCCCAATCCATTGCAAAAATACATAACGCCCCCATAATGGTATTAAAGCTAAAGCTTATAACAAGGACCTGCTGATGAAACTCAGTGGGTGGGTGCCAAAAACCCAGAAAACCAACTTAGAACCCGTATCGTCAGGATGCCTAAATAACCTCAAATTGAATCTGGAAAAACTAAAGGTACGTTCACCCTATTAAACAGTGATAAAGTGTGATACAGATGCCGCGAGTTCATATTGCGTTGATGCTGCAGTTAAAGCTTAGGGGTCACAGAACACTGGTGCCCTGAAGGATTCGCTCATTAGATGCTTGTGCCTCGGGATGAGCATATGTGGGGGGTACGTGGGAATCTCCTATAATGTTCAGGCACGTGAGGGGAGTCGCATAGGAACACATATATTATTAACTGCTCAATTTACAAAACCCCAATGACTGGTCAGACGGACGAATGGTGTATCATCGAAAAAATTGTGTACCTAGGGGGACTGAGCCTCCAGTGGGATATCTTAGCAAAGATGCCCTCAAAAACTTTATGCTACTCTGTTTTGATATTATGTTCCCGAATTGGAAATGTTTAGCAGCACCTTTATGTCTTAATTTCATTTTAGTATCGATTTGCAGCACACGTCGAAAGCCCAGCATAGATACATCTTAAAAGGTACCCTTAACGGGCACAACTTTAATGCTGTCGCTTTAAAGAAGAAAGATTCGCTTATAGTTTTCAAGCTTAAAGGAACGTGTGGAGGTCTAGATTTCAGTATTACGTAGGCTCCCGAATGATGCCTTCCTAGACTTCATTGGGACATTTCAATATTCTGCGCGTCAATATTCGTTAAGCCTAATGGAACTGTCAATTCTAATGTTGCGTTGAATGGCTTAAGTCATGCTCCTCAGGAATCAAAAAGATGGTACTCTTGCTGTTAGGGATTGTATGAAGCAAAAGTATTTTAGACAGATTAAAGCCCACTCTAGAGCTTTTTGTAAAAGTGTTCAGAAGTATTGTGTGCACCATGCAAGAGGCTTTTATTTAACTGAGAGATTTTAAGACATCCATAGATAGTGGTATATAAAAGCGATTGCAGTGTGTTTTAGCCACTCAATATGTATCTTACCTTGAAATGTCGTTGATTCTCATATTTCAATACAAAAATATCGGCTGGAATTTCGTATTTTCCAAATATCGAAATTGATATGTTGTACTAAAGAAAAAAATTATCACCTTTAATCTTTCAAGAGGGATATTTTGATGGAATGCTTTAACTCAAATATCAGGGGGTCTTCAGTTCACACCCATTTGTCAATCTCTCGTTGCACCGTGTAGTGGACAAAAGTTTGTCAATTAGGTTGGCTTATCAAACATAACAGCATCCAATAATTTCCTTCACTCCAACTTTACTCCGTTTCAGAACGAATCGATGTCCTTATAGGCTATGGGGCTGCCCTTCTGCTCTGTCGATTCGTAATCCCTTCACGGGAGGAGAGCAAACCAAGCGTAATGTCATATAAATTATTAAAATCATATAAACTATCTGTTTGCCGCCAAATCAAACTTGCACCCTTTTTGTTGAAAATGAATAACACGTCACTTCAATTTATTTCCCCCAATATCAGTGACCAATTATTATACACTAGACTTCAGCAGAAACAATGAGCTAAAGATCGAGGGTGAAACGCATTCAACCAGTCGTCCGTGCTGGGCGCTGACATTTTGGAATATGCACGGAATAATTATCGTTTGGGTGTCTTGTATACACACATATGTCAATTCGATACCAACAATCTCGCCAAAATATCATTTGTTTGATGTTGGGTGCTCATTGGTGGTTAAATTTTGTCCACCCATGTCCACAAACAACGAATAAATTACACTCAGTCTCCTGATTTTAAATAAACCGCCTCAATGAATACATCTTTTCACCTAAGCGCGCGATTGCATTATGAGCAAAAATTAGTATCTGAGGACAATGATCCAGGAACACTATTTTTACAACCTGGCCCCTCTAACACATACAGTAATTTGTATCACTACCGATTAGTGGGTATGCAAAGCGGACCCACAGTAAAATGTGGAAGAAGCGAGCCATGCTTTCTAGTGTGGGTACTCTATGTTTTCTTTGTGGTCGCAAAAACATTCCGAGACTGTGACTTTCTAAAGATTACGTAACGTTTTGCCTCTATGATCTATATAGAACCTCTTTGCTAAAGAGTCTTACCCCGGCCCGGTATGTGTGTAGAAAAACACTTCAGATTCCTTTTCATCTGTGATGCAGGACCATTGAATATTTGTCTCGCGGCTGAATAGACTCATGTGTTAAAACTCTCCGATTAAGACGAAGTCTTTTTTTTAATGACCTAAGCGCAAAATACTTATCACTCATTCACAAATAAATAAATCTTGAGCTTCTATAGTGCGTGTTCCATTAACTTTTGTCCCTGTTTTTTCATCATTTTTCGAAGAAGAAGACAAACACATCCATTCTGCCAAAATGTTCTGGGCAAGCTTTGACCTACAACTTTGTACAGATTAAATCCGTAACTTATCGTTTAACTGCATTTGTATTCAATTTACCGCGCGTTCAGAAGAAAACTTAGGGCACGGCCTATATCATAATGTAAACTGGTTAGTAATTGCATTAGGTCCATGGTTATTTGTTAAATAGAACGGGTATTTTGTTACTCAACCAAATCGTGGAGGTGATAACACCTGGCTATAACAATGGCTCCGCATACAGGCCCATGTAATATCCTTTTAGTTTAATGGTTTGCTGAAGTCTATACATATCCATTGATCAATGATATTATGAAGAGAAATTGATGTGCCATTTTTAGTCATTTTTAAGAAAATTGTGCAAGTTTATTTGGGGTTTCTGTCATGTTCATAACTTTCATAATTTTACACCGGGTTTTGTCCTTTGAATGGACTACGGATTTGTTATGCAGCTTGTTATTTGGTCTACGCCCCATAGTCTATAGTGGATTATTATCTTTACACACATTTTGTAGAGAAACAGCTAAAATATTACGGTTTGTTTTATTACCGCAACATTCTCCTAATAGAAAATCTTTCAAAACGCATTTTACACCTATCAGCGTTACGCGACGCCTTCAATAAAAGAATGTTTTATTAGTTTCAAATTCATTCATAAGCATAGTTTGTATCAACGAATCGCCCTATTTCTATTTTGATAGAAACTTGAAAGAATTAAGTCCGCTAAGACAATGGGATGGAAAAGATTTAAAGTCTAAGAGACTTATACATCAATAAGAAACTTTAAAAACTTAAAATTAAATCTTATTAAGATAGCATTTTACATTCACTAGTTTTGAAATTTAGTTTTTAAATTTTCTTATTATATAAGTCTTTGAATTTAGCGAGCTCGCATGCCAAATACCTTAGAGTGAAAGCTTAATGGCGGATTTCCGCCCATAGTATCTCCCAAATGGACATAATATGTCGCCAAGTTGTCATGGTCTTCATTGTACTCGCCCGCGGTGTTTTTCTCCGACCAGCCATGTTTGAGACCTTGCCTAAACCGGTTAAACACCTTAAAACATTACCATTTTTGAATACTCTGTGCCGAAATCCGTTTCTCTTGCAGTCACGTGCCTTTCCAGTTTTTCTCCATTGTATACGCTTTAAATATCTGCGTATGTGGTAAGAGCATGGCCATTTCTATCCCATAAAGAATGTTGTCCGTCCTGGTAATTCCTTGCGAACTCAACAGATATTATAATAAAAGCACAACTCAAATTTTTCGGATTTCTTATCTTTTTATCGATGTTTCAATACTTTTGGAGGCTCTGTGGGTATTGTATAAGAATATTTGCAGTTGTCGCGTGTTTGAATGTATAAATTACGACCTCCCAAGTTTTTAAAAAAATAATCAAATACTTAAACTTGCTTTGCAAAGTAAATATAAACATTACTGGAAAATCAAACCCACAGGTATGCAGGGCATTTTAATATTTTAATATACTTGACGTCGTACTTAATAAACGGGTAACTTGAACGTTGAAATGAATGAAGTTTTCCGTTCTGAGCGTTTTTTGTCATGGTTACCAACAACATGATGTTTGCTTTGATGGGAATGACGAGAGGGAGAATCCCATACTGCTACATTATGCATGAAATTGTCATTAGAAGGTTCTGAAAAATAATCAATCTTCTATTTGAGTTTCCAAAGAAAACACAATTTTTGCACTGAGCCTTTGGCATAATGCATTTTTGTGTGACAGATAATGAGGATGCTATAATCCTCCGTATAAACCAAACATAATCTTCTTTTCACGCAATGCCTATTAATCGCCCAAAGCCCACTTTATTCTGTAAATATTTACGAATTATCGTTTCATAGCGAATGCCTTCGCATTTGAAAGTCAAGTGCGTCAAACCCGTCATCGGTCTATACAAAGTATTTCATACGAGGGCCCTAAATGGAGCTATAGTTGAAGTTGTTTACTGATTTTGCAAAATACGACTTGGAACGATGTTACAGACCCAAGGAGTAACATGATTTATCTTTTGAGTAAGATTTAGTCATAAATGAGCAAATAAAATATTGTAAATTAGTTTATAAAATAATGTTAATACAAAAATTACCTGGTTGTGTGCATACTGGTGTAGTGTAAATGCAAAAATTGAATGAACCAGAAGATCTAAGAAGAGCTCAGAAGAAAAAGCCGGCAAACTTTGGAAGGTACCTGGACCTTATGATTTCATTAGAATGTGCTTCAGTGAACTTCTCTGAATTCATAGGTGGGAACTGCTGCATAATTAACAGTCCATGAGTAGATGCTAAAGATCCTAAATCTATGCAGTACCTTGGAAATAAAGAGGCATTTCCAGGAATTAGGACATAAGGACGTAATATTTAGCACATGACTCATATAGAGAGGACCAGATCCTTCTGTATTGTTTGAGAGGATCTATAAAGCCCTGGTGATAGAAGATAAGTCAGAGTTACATACCATCATGCTCCAAGTTATTAGCAGAGTTTCAAGCATAGTGACAGTGACAGTAAACATTGTCTTCCTATAATGGACATTGTAATAGTAGTTCTCTCATCGTTTCGTCCGATTGTGTAGTAGCCGTGTTCGGTTTTCGTATTTCGTGGCCTCGGTTTTAACCAAGAATAAACAAGCTACAGCACTTTTGGCTTTATATTTAGTCGACCCTCGAGCTTCGGGAGTCATTAGGAGCTGGTTTGCTTCAGTCAGGACAAGTCGTACGTGGACACGTACCACTACTGGAAATAGTTAAGTTTACGCTGGTATATTCGCCCGGATCTTTGCAAGTTTCGGCATCCGTAATTGTATCTCGCTGCTCCCTCGGCGCGGCACACACAAGGTCGTAAGTTTAGTAGTTATTAATTAACACTTTATGATTGATCTTTGATTATTTGATCACTAATCGATTTTTGAAGAGATTGATTGGGGGTAAACACACCATTAAAATAAATACTTTGGTTCAAATTTTGTAATCAAGTTCACAGTGTATTGGTCTAGTTAATTCAGGAGTTTGGAATCCGTAGTTTTGAAGGTGGTTTGGCCTTGGTCAAGGTGACCGTAACAAAATATACAGGCCTGATAGTTTACCCTCAGAGCAATAACATCACCAAAATCCTTTGGATGGCAAAAAATTAATGGTGTGCACAATTACATTATATTTTTGGCTTATTTAGTTATGATCAAATGATTTAAGGATTTCGTCATCATATTTCTCCTATACACTGACTTCACCCTTCGTTTCCAACACGACTAGCCGCATTTATACTGAAATGAAATACATAGATTCTCATAAAGTAGTAATAATTATGAAAATAACATGATTATTAGCACAACTAAACTTGACACATAAACCATATGTTAAATTTCCCGACTTGAACATCAAGTCTTCTAATGCTTGGTCATAAATACATTAGTAATCCACTTCCCGCGCAAAACTTGGCCTCTTTGAATAAAGTTGCAAGCTAATACGGCGTCACTCTTTCTGAAGTGCTCGGATGCATTTTCACTTTGAATAAACATTGGTCTGTTTGATCGTCATTCGAACAGATACATATCAGATAAGCGATTCTGTAAACTCGGGCGGTGCGAAATGAAACACTTCCCACTAGGTTTAATCGGAACTGAGAGGCGACTTGCGGACGAGTTTCCACGTTTTTTTTGTTTCATGGTGATTATCTCATGAAAAGCTGCCGTAAAAGTAGCACAGTCACGCTTCCTCCTAAAAATGACAATATCATGGTGAAAGGAGACACAACATCCATCAAATGAAACCAAAAGGCACGGCAGCAGGGTAATGGGCATCTTTGTAGATGTAAATGTGAAATTAAAGGCTTTCTAGTGCTTGTCACTAAACTTTTGGCTTTATATCACGTTTTAACCTTTTAACTTTACTATTTCTCCAATGGGGCGTGTTAAACAACGCTTCATGACTTTCTTTTCATTAAGATGTATCGATAAAGTATTTGGTTCAAAGCGATTGAATTTAAAAAAGATAATTTTACCATATAACCAAAGGGGTTATATTTAACACCTGTTAATTAGGCTGATATGATGATTGCAACCTCAAAGCCCAAAACTATAAGTATGTTTAATAATTAAGGCATATTGATAATATCAACCATTTGTATAGCTCCTTTCCAGAGGATACACAAGCGCGGTTTCCCTATTATTTAAGCTGCCTTCAGGAAATTTGTCACAATCATTTTGCTTCATCTAGGCCCGTCTCAGGCCAAATGCACATCCCTATCAGCACTGAGATTTCTAATAGTCCCCATTGCAGCTCTCCAGATTTCGCTGGGTCGACGAGGCAATTTAGTACCTTGCCATTTTCTTGCCCACACAAAGACACGCCTTGACTGCAGCGGGGCTCGTACTCGCGATTTTCATTGTTTAATGATCATAGTCCTGCACTTTTTCCGTTACGACACACATGTTTTCCCGACGGTGTTTAATTCCACCCGATGCTTATTGGTGTCGTGAATTACAGCGTGTCCTCTGATGAGAGGGCCACTGATTCCATGGGTATTGTGTTTTCCTTTTGTGCTGCACGCATAATTTTGTTTTCAGCACTGTAACCAATATTTCATTTACAAGTTCTGTTTATTCCGTATGTGTTAACTCGATCGCAAGTTATGACAGCCTGTCATGGGGGACTGCCAGTTTCTTTACACCCGGTGTAAGCAGATATAGTCGCGCCTGGAGGCCACAGTCCGTGCTCCCATAGACGATAACGGAATTAAAGCGTGAAACAATGTTTGCGTGAAGAGTCAACTGAATTGGTGTGCCCTATTCTTTACCGTTGTAGCCGGCCTATGAGTACGGCGGACTATAATTACTTCTACCCGTTCTCTACATATAAAATAATCTACATTATAAAGACTGAGCGGGTCGTCCGATCCTTGAATCGAAAGAAATTACTTTTTTGGGCGATTATTTTATTGAGGTTCAAGAGCTCACTACAAAATAAACTCACATTTTGTCAGTTACGCCAGATATCAATGAGTTGATCTTATCTGTTTGCATGTTGGTGGATTACCGATTAAACCTTACACATGCACCCCGAGATATGCTGTAGAGTCAGTCTTATTTTGAAAACTGAGATCCTCATATGTACACGGTTTCATCCAGTATCTACAACAGAACTCACAGGTTGTGAAATTTGGTCCGCCATCATCAAAGCGGTGATATTTTGTATGCAAATAAAATTCCTGACAAGGCCATGCGTTACAGCGACAAGTTGCCTAACATTTGTCGCTGCCATCATAATATTCGTTGATATATTCAAAGGTTGTCCCTTTATAGGACTCGTCATGCTGCAGAATGGTGTAATTTCTTGGTATTTGGTGAGAAATTTTTAACCTTTTTCTTTTTTTAAATTTCTTTATTATTAGAAAGGAGTAAATTTTGTAAAGCTTCACAGCCTTGTGAATGGTAGCGAAAGGATCGAAAGTTTGGCCCACAATGAAATCGACACAATTGATCTATACGCCGCCTAACACACAACCGTACATAAAACCACCTATAATACAACAATTTTTTTTTTTACAAACCCACACGCAAACGCAAACCGTGTACTCATAGAGTCAGGGCGTACGCAGGATTTATTTACCGGTTGTGTGGAACTTCGAAAAGTGGACCTGTTTTGTGAAAAAAACGCCCCTAAAGTTCTTCTAGGGACTTTTGAACATCTCCTTACCAAAAATGGAACTTTCTTGGTCAAACTTTCTCCAAGTTAGCTTTTAATAAAAAAAAAAATCATGCAAACGTACATTTTTCCACCCATGGAATTGGAGGACTGCACCCCCCGTAAGGGCTGTAATACAGTCATCTTATATTTGTTCCCCACTGAAAAGAAAAACTTCAAGAGATGGTCTTCTTATTTTGACAAATTAATAAATATTGAAGATGACGATCAGAATATATAAAAAACATTAATGAAAAGTAGTATTGAAGTTTATTTTCAATGACATCGACTGACCATCATAACTTTTATAGTTGCTAATAGCTCGTAGTGTAACAGTAGGTTTATTTAATGTACAGTTCGGGTCTGAAGCACTTTAAATGTGTTTTAGCCGAAATGTACGTATTAAAATACGTAAACTAACACAATACATCACTTAAAGAGACAAACACACACCAATTGGTTTAGTCTGAGCCAACGGCATCAAGAACTTATCAGTATCGTCTGCAGCGGGCTGGGACAAAGAGGACCATCTGACGTATTCACTGTGCGCGGCGTAACAGGCGGGGGGGGGGCAGTTTCCCCTGACGACTTTGGCCGGGAAAAAATAAGCCCTCTGACCGGGAAACATTGGCCTTTTGACCCCCCCTAGAGGAAAATTTCCCAAGGCCTGGAATTTGCCCCTCAGAGCGGGCAGGCGCCTTACGCCACTGATTCCTGTTATCATTTGCCACCACACAGAACAGAATAATAAATAGTCAAGGTGGTGTCTTGGGTGACTGTGTTATACGGGACAACTTGAACTTGGGCGGACTAGACCTTGAGTCTAACTTGACTATATTTGATCAGTAACAAATTGAATTGTTTGGTTTTATACAACAACAACAACAACAACAAAAATTCCCGCCATTTGGTACGGATCATGTAGTAGTCATGCGAAGTCAAGTACTAGTCGCCAAGTTAATAGTCCGGCATAACTAGTCACCAGGACACCATCTTGACTAGATTTATAAGGGGCAACTTCACCAACCCTTTAACGTCAGAGGAATTTTTTGACCCTTTAAAAGAAACCCTGTTCAACAAACCAACCGTTGTTAAACGTCAATGAAATTTTCATCACCTTAGATTACTCATAACAGGGTGAAGTCAAAAAATTTACACGCGTTTTTGTTTGAATTTTCACAGCAGTGAAAAAAGCTACCAAGATAAACCGATTATCACATATAAAACTAGATCCATTTTCACCTACAATAAATTTTTGATTTTGATTTTTTGAACTTTGCATTGCGAAGTTTTATGGTACTTACAGATAGGTACCCATTTTTCACTCGGTCCACGGAATCACTGGTGTGGAATTTGCCCCAAGGGACTTTTGGATGATTCTACACCCATATATATACATTCTTTTGGCTTGCTCTGATACCTTTGTGTAAACCTTCATCAGAAATGTCAAACTATTTCATTATTACTGAAATCAATAACAACTCACATGGAAATCTTACAACAAATTTACAAACCCAATTTTGAAGGGCATTACTTCAATAAATTTTCGAAATTGTTCCCATATCATTTCACCGAAACTGAATGCAAATCTTTAGCAATCCTGTGCAATACAAGCCGGTCGACCCCCTTTTCTGCCGCTCCTTCATAACCTGATGGGGAGGGGGTTACTTTGTGGAATCAATATTTGGCTACAGACTTGCCTTCCCATCTGCCTTTCCTTTGCATCTCATCTTTCCTCTCCCTTCCCTCTCTGGTCGCTACTCCTGTGCTGCGTGTCCGTTTCCCACTTTCCTGTTTTTAAAACCGCTAGCTTAAGGCGTTGTGCGGGTAAGGCACATATGGAGGGGACAGTGCCTCCCCTTCCCCCTCCTTGCCTGTGACGCTACGGTCATTACTATTGGTTAAGAAGATTAGCAATAACAGTTCTACGAGTATGAATGGTTACTGTAGCACAAATAACAAAAGGTTATTACGCATTTAGATGACAGAACTCAAGGCTTTTGCTGCTGTGGACGTGAAGAATTGTACAACCTTGGTCAAAATGGTTTTTGGCGGCTTTCCTTCCTTCAGGTACCATATCTCCAATATCGAAAATGTAAACTCAGATTTTCTTTAAACCAATGATAGTGATAAATGAGCTATTGTTTCGTGTATAAACCAATTTCTACACTTGTTAAATCGTTTTAATATTTTTTCTGAAATCGAGTGTAAATCGTTTTGACTCCCCTGTAAGCCAGGTAATTAAACCCAGTTTAAGGCAACATCAATGCCCTCTTTAAATTCCGTGTCGGACAAATCAAAAAGGGGTAACAGAATAAGTCGGCGTATTTGTGTCTATTTCACTAACCCAAGGGAAACCGGGGCAAATGTCCTCCAAACGTGAAACCTGTGTCTGAACGAATTAGTATGAGTAAAACTCACTTGAGAACAATCCTATATGCAGTGTGTGAACATACTCTGAATCGGGTTGTCTGAATAAAGAAACTGACCTCAAACAACTTACATTTGAAGAAAAACTAAAATGCCAGACGATGTTTGCAATGGAATGTAAGGAGGGTGAAGTTGTTCTCGCCTCTTTCACTAAATGTCACGAATCTTTTCAGGAACATCATGGTTGGGCTCAAGGTTCGTAGTGTGAAGGTTTTTTGGCGATCGTTTTAACATGGGCAATAGCGGGGTTTGTTCAAATCTCATTACCTGAATGGAACTAACTACTGGATCATATGCTCTAAAAGCCTTTTTGGGGGGACTGTAGTGCACAGACCTTTGTGAGTGTGCAAATCCGGATAAAATGTGAATTTTGGTAACACAAGTACTTTATTATGCATTGATACTAACAAAAAAACAAAAAAACATTGCTGGAAGAAAAAAAGACAAAAAACCAAAACTTGACAAAACGAGAAGAGAGAAACCCTTTCATGGCCCCCAGCTTGGATTTCAGGTTACACGGGGTAATTTTTTTAATGTTCCGATTGTTTTTGAAAAGCATCCCATGATGTCTGTCTGGTTACAAGGATTCCATACAGGTATAGTTTAAATCTACCTGTGACTTATGTTTAGGAATTAATGGGTAAAAACTGTAAAAATGGTAAAATTCATTTTGGTTTTACAGGAGTCAAAAATTAAAAGTTGCTCAATTTTTTGTAAAATGTGGTGCAAGTTGTTGGTTTAGCTCTAGAATGAAATACTAGAATATTTTACTATCTTACTTTACTGTCTGGTTATTATATAACCAAAAGACCGAATAAGTCACACTACACACTATTGCAGCTATTGTAATTCTATTGACCTGTGACCTATTTTGTTGCGCTAACGTGAAAACTAGCATAACAGATAAGGCAAACTTTCCTTAGTCAATCCTTTAAGCTTGGGAAACAATTTTCACCACAATATTAACTGATCAAAGCACCTTTTAACTTTTTTACCCAGACACATCAAATTGACTTTGTCACCATTTTTACGTTTTTACCTCAACTCCGGAACTATGGAGCCATAATATGTAAGTATACCTTTTTAGAAGCTCTTGTGACCAGACCAATCACCATGGTGTCTTTTTAACACATTCAGAACATTTGAAATTTTTGAACCCCTGTAATACCTTAAACCAAGCTGGGGGCCATTAAGGGGGGTTTGGCAGTGCTTCCATCCATGTTAATGATATCAATGCCTAAAGTTGTGTTCAAAAATTCCAACAATTTTATCCGAAGCTGCACCCTCTACAACAACTAACAGTCCCTGCTATTTTGGGGACTAACAGGAAATGTTTGATATTTGTTCAGCGGTCTCGGACTTCTTCTAGGGTTTTGCATTATATTTCGAAATGTCCAAATCGTGGGTATCTAAGTAACTTCTAAATATGCAAACCGCAATCTACAGTTAAAGGGGTCGGGGGAATATTCCTAGAAGATATAATTTCCCTTATTTTAACTTTTTTTAAACATTAGGAGAACGAGGAAGCTTAAGGACAAGAAAAACTACAAAAGGACCTATAGTCTTGGAATTACATCAGACAATCATATTGTTGGTTTTTGAAAAAGAAAATAACACATTACTGTGTTTGGAATGACTGTAGGATATAATCACTTAATTTCGTATTACAAAGTCGTACATAACAGAGACAAAAGATCACACCACAAAAAACCTAAAGGTCATCTGATTTTCAAGCAGCATTCAATAGAAACAGCAATATTTGTATTTTTAATTGTGTAAACCAACGGGATTCTTAACTCAGAATTATTTGGGCATAACGTAATACTTAAGCTCTTTCGGATCTGATTTTGTGCTGTTGGTGCAAAACAATTACTTATTACATCTACTACCTCAATTACTCTGGATTGGACACAATAATACCTCTATGGTTGGAAGGTTTTTTAATCTTAACAGATAAAAAATGGGTCCTTTTTGGTGAAAACATTAACAAAAAATAACAAATATAACTATTTTAACGAATGATATATGATTATTAAGTATAATTGAGAAGCACGCTTTGTTAGCTAACAAATTCCGAAAACCGAGTCTGTAAGCATTTGGATTTTGATTTAGGTGGATGGGCCAATAATCTAACCCAGTAAACATATTATTTAATTCATGTTAATGAGTATGTAACTTTAATTATTTGTGTAAATCTTGTAAAAATGGATGGTGAGAACAATATCCTGGACCTAAAAAATTAAGACCAAAAAGAAATCCCACATGTATCAAAACACTTGTTTCGCTTAAACGGAGGCGACTTTTTGCTTGTCGCTGGCAGCCCTACAAGAATTAACCCCGACCGAATACTATGATTGCCGTTGGAGACAATAACGACCAATAAAGGCCCACCCACATAATGCCGAGCCAAGATATCTGCATGTGGCGTGCTGCAAGCGGCAAAAAAAAAACCGTCTCCCTCCGCTAGCAAAATTTATTAAAACTTTGGTTCTTTCCCCTGAGACATTAGAGACTCGATGGTGAGCAACATCTCACCTTTTTTTTCCCTCATTTATACACCAATCCGATTTGACACACTCCTACTTCTTGGTACTACGTCTCCGCTGACAGCCATAGCCGGGGCAATCCCCTTTCCATTTAATGAAAGTGCACATTAAGCGCGGATTTGATTGTTATACTCAGCCTGCGTCGCGGTCACTCCACCGAACTACAGCAAAAGCATATAATGCCCACGCTGGATGGTCGAGTGGGGGGTAAGTATGACTGGTGCGGTAGAACAAAGGCCGGGTGTTGCACACCACAGGTTGTGCACACAATGGTAAGACGTTTCCTATTGAGTCAAGTATGCAAATGAGGTGTTGCCTTTATTCGTCCAGCGCACGCCAACATCATAATTATAAGTCAATGACGAATCAATTTCAATACTTCATTTGCATACTTGGGGACTTCTATATAAATGTTTCCCAGAAATGATCCGCCATTAATTGGTGACATCACCAAAACCTTCCCAAATCGTTTGTACGTCGTACCACGCTGAGTATAAACACAATCAAAAATCGCGCTTAATGTGCACATTCATTAATTGGCACGCGGATGCCCCGGCTATTGCTGTCAGCGAGACTATACCCATACGTATGAGTGTGCAAATCGATTGTTGTATAAATGGGTAAAACAGGAGATGTGCTCACCATCGAGTCCCTCTAAATGTCTCAGAGGGACAAGACCAAAGGTAATACATATTTGCCAAACAATTGCCCCCCCCCCCTTGGTAATCTTGGGACGGCCTTTTGGTGTCCTTTATTGTCGTTATTGGTTCTCCAACGCCAATCATGATTCCGCGTAATCTTGTAGGGCTCATATGACAAGCAAAAGTCCCCCCCCCCCTCCCTCCGTTAGCGAAAGTGTTTTGAGTACATGTTTGGTATTTTTTTTGGTCTTAATTTAGGTCCAGTTCTGATGCTTCTCACATCATTTTTACCAGATTACACAAATAATTAAAAGTTACATCCTCATTAACATGAAATTTACATAATATTATACTGGGTTTAGATTCATGGCCCTAAACATCAAAAATCAAATGCTCCGAACTCGAAATTTCTGAATTTGTTAGCTAAACAAATTGTGCTTTCTCAATTGATTAAATTTCATATACATTAGTAAAATTTTATATTTGTATTTTTTAATTGGTTTCAAAACAAAAGGACCCATTTTCATATCTGGGACTATACCCCTTCCAACCAGGTATAGTTTAGATTGTTTCCAATCAAGCGTAATTTTTGAGTTAAGTAGTTTAATAAGTATTGTTTTGCATCACCAGCACAAAATCAATCCCGAACGAGCTTATTATTCACGTTATGCCAAATAATCTGAGTCTCGATCCCGTTGGTTTACACAATTAAACATACAAATTGCTGTTTCTATGAATGCTTTCTTGTACTCAATGGACCTTTATGTTTTGTTGTGGTTGTTTTGATGTTTTGTTATTCGTTCATTTAGCGACTTGTATACGAAATTAAGGCTTTCATATCCTACAGTCATTCCAACCAGAAAAGTAATGTGTTAGTTTTTCCTTTCTCTCAAAAACACCATATGATTTGTCTGCATGTAATTCCAAGACTATAGGGGTCTTTTGTCGTTTTTCTTGTCCTATAACTCCTCGTTCTCCCTAAATGTTCTAAAAAAAGTTACAATTAGGGAAATTATATCTTAGAATATCTCCCCATACCCCTTTAACTTTCGATTGCTGTTTTGGCATATTATGAAGATTACTTAGATTACCCACAGAATTTTGACATGTCGAATATAATAGCAAACCCTAATAGAAGTCCGACGACCGCTAACAAATATCAAACATTTCATGTTAGTCCCCAAAATAAGCAGGGACTGTAGTGGTAGAGTGTGCGCTTTCCGGATAAAATTGTGATTTTTGACACAAGTACTTTAGGCTTGATATGGCCATAAAATTGATGGAAGCACTTGCCAACCCCCCTTAATGGCCCCCAGCTTGGTTCAAGGGATACAGGGTCAAAATTCAAATTGTTCTGAATGTGTTAAACAGCACACCATGGTGTTTTGTCTGGGTCACCATGGATTCTAAAAGGTAGTCTTTACCTATCTATGGCTCATAGTTCCGGAGTATGAGGTAAAAACTGTAAAAATGGTGAAACAGTTCGAATTTTTGATGTTTTCTGGGTCAAAAGTTAAAACGTTGTTTTGATCAGTTAATATGTGGTGAAAATTGTTTCCCCTAGCTTAAAGGATTGAAATAAGGAATAGCTTGGCCTTATCTGTTATTCTTAGTTTTCACGTTATCAACCAAATAGGTCACAGGTCAATAGAATCCATAGCTGCCAATAGCGGTTGTACTGTTTGACTTTATTCGTCATTTGGTACTAACCATACACGTAATGAGTCAAAACTATTCCTATATTTCAATTCTAGACTAAACCAACAATTTGAACCACATTTTACAAAAATTGGCGCAACTTTACTTTTTGACTCCTGTACAAACCAAAATTGACTTTTTACCATTTTTACAGTTTTTACCCCATAATTCCTAAACTATAAGTCACAATAGTATAAACTAATACCTTTTGGAATCCGTGTAACCAGACAGACAATCATGGAATGCTTTTCAACACAATCGGAACATTTTTTAAAAAAATTACCCCTGTAACCTTGAAATCCAAGCTGGGGGCAATGACAGGGGTGTGGCAAGGCTTCCATCAATTTTTTGCTTATCAATGCATAAAGTATTGTGTACCAAAATTCACAATTTTTAAGCCGGAGTTGCACACTCACATAAGATCTGTGCACTACATCCCCCACTAAAAAGGCTTTTAAGCAATATATTACCATTAATTTCAGTTCCATTCATGTAATGAGATTTCTGAACACACCCTGCTATGCCCCATGTTAAAACATCGCAAAACATTCAACTACGAACCTTTTCACCCAACCTGATTGTTCCTGAAAATATTCGTGACATTTATATAAAGAAAGAGGCGAGAACACTTCACGTCTCCAAAACATTTACATTCATTGCAAACATAGTCTGGCATTTCGTTTTTCTTCAAATTGTCAAAGTTGTTGAGGTCCTGTTTCTTTATTCAGACACCCTGATTCGATACTGTTCACAACAATCATATGTTATTTTCTCAGTGATTTTTACTCCTACTAATTAAGTTCAAGACACAGTTGTTTACGTTGATGGAGTAAAAAAAAAAAAAAAATTTTGCAAAAAAAACAACATGCACTAAAAAAAAAGCATTTGTTTTTTTTTTTTTTTTTAAATTACGTTGAAATATACACAAATACGCCGACTTATTCTGTTAACCCTTTTTCCTGATTTTGTCCGACCCGAATTAAAGAGTTCACTTGATGTTGCCTTAACTGGGTTTTAATTTAACTGGCTCTACGGGTGAGTCAAAAAGATTTACATACGATTTCAGAAAAATATTGAAAAATATTTAACAAGTTTAGAATTGTTTTTGATCACGAAAACATAGCTCATTATTCTACTATCATTGGTACAATAAATCTGAAGTTTTACCTTTTCCGCATATTGGAGATATGGTAAATTGACGGAAAGCCGCCAAAAACCATATAGATCACGGTTGTACAATTCTTAACGTCCACATCAGCAAAGCCATTGAGTAACTTTCATCTAAGCTTTAATAACTGTGTGTATTTTGGTCTAAAGTAACCATTTCATATCCGTATAACTGTTCTTGATAATTTTCCTAACAATAGTTAATGACAGTAGCGTAACAGGGACATGGAGTGGAAGGGGAGGCACTGTCCCCTCCCATATTGGTCCTTACCATACCAACTCTTAAGCTAGCGGTAAAACATGAAGTGTGAAAAGGATCAGCAAAAGGATTAGAGAAAAGAGGGAGGGAGAGGAAAAGATTGAGATGCAAGGGCAAAGGCTGATGGACGTTCAATGTCTGTATGCCAAATATTGATTTCCCAAAAGTAACCCCCCTCCCCCCTCAGGTTATGAAGGAGTCAGCGGAAAAAGTGGGTCGACCGCTGTATTGCACAGGATTTCCTAAATAGTTTCAGTCTGTTTCGGTGAAATGATATGGGAACAATTTCGCAACATTTATTGAAGTAAGGCTTCAAAATTTGGGTGTAAGATCCATTAGTTGTTATTGATTTCAGAATAGGAAATAGTTTTGACATTTTCTTGATGAAGGTTTACACAAAGTATCAAAGGCAAGCACAGAATGCATAATCTACTTGTGTAGACTCATCCAAAGTCCCCTTGGGCCAAATTCCACAACAGTGATTCCGTGACAGAGTGACAAATGGGTACCTATCTTTAAGTTACCATAACTTCGCAATGGCAAGTCAAAAATCAAAATTCAAAATTTCGCTAGAGGTGAAATGATCTAGTTTTTATATGTGATATCGGTATCTTTGGTAGATTTTCACTTCCTTCAGCCGCTGTAAGAAAACTTCAAACAAACGCGTGTAAGTCTTTGACTCACCCTGTATATTGAGTACTCTAAGGTGGAAATTTCATTGACGGTTTTACCAGGTGGTTTGTTGAACAGGGTTTTCTTTAAAGGGTCAAGAAATTCTCTGAACGTTAAAGGTTGGTGAAGTTTTGCCCTATAAATCTAGGCAAGATTGGTGTCCTGGGTAACTAGTTATTGCCGACTAACTTGGGGCGCCTAGTACTTCTCGCATTACATCAGTGATCAGTACCATTGCGGGAATTTTGGTTGTTGTTGTGGTTGTTGTAATAAAAACAAACATTCAACATTTGTTACTGATCAAAGTAGTAGTCAAGTTAGACTCAAGTTCTAGTCGCCAAGTTAGTCGCGGTATAACCGGGGTCACCCAAGACACCACCTGACTAGTTTTTTCTTTTCTGTGTGGTGGCAAATGATAACATTGCATCAGCTGGCGTAACGGGCCTGCCGCTCTGAGGGGGCAAATTTCCCAAGGCTTGGGAACTTTTTCCCTCCAGGGGGGTCAAAAGGCCAATGTTTCCCGGTCAGAGGGCTATTTTTTCCCCGGCCAAAGTCGTCGGTGGGCAACCTGCCCCCACCCCTCCTGTTACGCCGCGTCAGTGAATCCGTCAAGATGTCATCTTTGTCAGCCGCTGCAGCTGATACTGATAACGTCTGATGCTTTGGCTCAAGACAAACACATTTGGGGGGGGTGGGGTGGTGGGGGGTGTGTTTTGGTCTCTTGAAGTTGAGTGTATTGTTTTAGTTTACGTATTTTTCAAATACGTACTATTCGTCTAAACACATTAAAATTGCTAGCCGGAATTATGTCCATTAAATAAACCTCCTGTTACACTACGAGCTATTAGCAACTATACAGTATGATGGCCAGTCGATGGTCAATTGAAAATAAATTCCATGACTAATTTTGAATTATGTTTTTAGATATGTCTTATCGTCATCTTCATTTTATTAATTTGTCAAATAAGAGACCCTCTTCTTGACAAGTTGTTCTTTTCCAGTGGGACAATTTATATTAACTGTAGACAGGCCCTTACTCGGGGTGCAGGTTCCTCCATTCATGGGAAAAAGTTCACTTTTGCTGATTTTTTTTTTTTATAAAAGATAACTTGAGAAAAGTTTGACACGAAGTCCGACTTTTTGGTAATGAGTGTTCCATAAATTCCCTAGAAGAACCATGTAGGGGCGTTTTTTTTTCACAAAACGGTCCCCTTTTTCGAATCCCCACAACCCCGGTAAATAAATCCTGCGTACGCCCTGACTATAATGAGCACGTGTTGCGTGCGTTTTGTGGGTTTGAATTGTTGTTATAGGTGTTATTACTTGGTGTTAGCGCGTGCGTGTGTCGATTCATGTGGGCAACTTTCTATCCTTTCGGCTACCTTCCCACAGGCTGTGAAGCTTCTACAAAATTTTACTCCTTCTGTCCATGAGAAGTCCAAGAAAAGTCCAAATTCTCACCCATACAAGAAATTTGACACCATTTCTCAGATGACGAGTCCTATAAAGGGACAACCTTTTGAATATATGCAACGATATTTATGATGGCAGCGACAAATGTAGCAACTTGGTCGCGGTAACGCATGGCTTGTCATGAAATTTTATTTCATACAAAATATCACCGCTTGAGATGGCCGACAAATTTTCACAACCTGTCGAGTTTCTGTGTTATATCCTGGAGATAACCGTGTACTAAGAGGATCCAGTTTCAAAATAGACTCGACTATCTCAGCATATCTCGGGGTGCAGGTGTAAGGTTTTTCATCGGGATTATCTGGCGTAACTGCAAAAATGAGATTTTTTTTGTATTTGACTAATTTTTTTGTTTTTTTTTTTTTTTTTTTTTTTTTTTTTTTTTTTTTTTTTTTTTTTTTTTTTTTTTTGTTTTTTTTTTTTTTTTTTTTTTTTTTTTTTTGAACTCATAAAAAATCGCAAAATTAATATTTCTTTCATTCAAGGATCGGACGACCGCTTCAGGTCTTTTAAGGTAGATTTTTTGATATTGTATAGAACCGGTGTAGAAGTAATTAATAGTACCGCGCACCATATTCCGGCGGACAACGGTAAAGAATAGGGCACACATTCAGTTTGACTCTTCACCAACCTTAGTTTCACGCTGTATTCCGTTATCGTCTCTGGATCCCGGACTGTGGCTCCCGTCGACTATATCTGCTTTCACACCGGTGAAAGAAACTGTCAGTCCCCCATGACAATGCTGTCATAACTTGCGATTCGAGTTAACATATACGGAATACACCGTACCTTGTAAGGAAACTATTGGTTACAGTGCTGAAACAAATTAGCGGCAGCACACAAAGGATAACACAATACAAGCATTTACAGTGGCACTCTCCATCAGAGGAACGCGGTCATTCAGACACGCAATAAGCATCTGTTGGAATTACCCGTGGAACATGTGTTGTCGTAACGGAAAAAGTGCAGGCTCATGATCATAAACCATTGAAAATCGCGAGTTCGAGCCTTGCTGCAAGTCAATGCGTGTCTTTGTGTCTGGGCAAGAACTGCAAGGTACTAAATTGCCTCGTCGACCCAAGCGAAATCTGGGTAACTGTTAACGGGAATATTAATCTAGTGCTGATAGGGATGGGCAGTTTGGCCTGTAGACTGCCTACGATATCAAAATGATTGTGACACTTTCCTGATGGCAGCGTAAAATAATAGGCAACCGCGGCGTTGTATCCTCTGGAAAAAGGGCTATACAAATGTTGATATTATATCTGCCTAATTATTAAACTACCTTATAGTTTTGGCTTTGAGGTTGCCATCATCATCATCATGCGTAATAAAGGTGTTAAATATTACCCCCTTTGGTTATATGGTAAAATATCTTTTTTTAAAATTCAATAGTTTGACAATTACTTTAATCGATACTCGTAATGAAAGAAGTCATGAGCGTTTGTTTAACCACGCCCTTGAAGAAATGTTAAAACGTTAACAGCGTTAAAACGTGATAAAGCCAAAGTTTATTGACAAGCCAGAACGCCTTAATTTCACATTTTACATTTCCCTACAAAGATGCACATTAACCCTGCGGCCGTTCCTTTTGGTTTCATTGATGGATTGTTTTGCTCCTTTCACCATGAATATTTCATTTTTAGGAAGAAGCGTGACTGTTGCTACTTTTACGGCAGCTTTTATGAATATAATCACCATGAAAAAAAACGTGGAAAACTCGTCCTGCAAGTCGCCTCTCAAGTTCCGATTATAACCTAGTGGAAGTGTTTCATTTCTCACCGCCGCACGTTACAGCATGCGCTTATCTGATATGCTCGTCTGTTCGAATGACGATCAACAGACAATTTTATTCAAAGTGAAAATGCTCCGAGCACTCTCAGAAAGAGCTGACGCCGTACGTTTCTTGCACCTTTACCTTCAAAGAGCCAAGTTTTGCGCGGGAAGTGTATTACTAATGTATTTATGGCCCAATGCTTAAAGACTTGATGTTCAAGTCGGTAAATTTAACATATGGTTTTATTTTTCAAGTTTAGTTTGTGCAATAAATCATGTTATTTTCATCATTATTACTTACTTTATGATGAATTCTATTATTTCATTTCAGTATAAATTGCGGCTAGTCGTGTTGGAAACGCATGTGAGTCAAGGTATAAAATATGATTACGGAAAAATCCTTAAATCATTTGATCATAACTAAATGAGCAAAATATAATTGTAATTGGTGCACACCATAATTTTTTGCCATCCAAAGATTTTGGTGATTGTATATTTTTGCTCTGAGGGTGTAACTATCGGCCTTTTATATAGTTCCAAGTCCTTATTTGCAAATCAGTAAACAACTTCAACTATAAGCTCCATTGGGCCCTCGGTCATGAAATACTTGGTATAGACTCGATGACGGGTTGACCAACTTGACCTTTCAAAGCGGAGGGCATTCGCTAATGAAACGAGAATTCGTAAATATTTACAAATAAAGTGTGCTTTGGCGATTTAATAGGCATTCGTGAAAAGAAATTAGTTTGGTTTTACGAGGAATTATAGCATCCTTAGTATCTGTCACAAAATGCATTATGCCAAAGTCGTCAGTGCAAATTGTGTTTCTTTGGAACTCAATAGAATATTGATTATTTCAAACCTTCTAATTTGCTCATGGTTCGTATGCAGAGATGTAGCCAGTCATGGAATCTCTCAGTCAACATCAAAGTCAACATCATGTTGTTGGTACAGTTAACAAACCGCTCAGACTGAAACATTCATTCATTTCAACGTGTCAAGTTACCGCGTTATAAGTACGACTTCAGGTATATTAAAAGTGCACGGCATACCTGTTGGTTAGTTTTGTAACACAGTAAATGTTTTTTAGAGTTACTTTGCAAAAGCAAGTTTATAGTATTTTTGATATTATTTAAAAACGGGAGGTAGTAAAGTTTAAATACATTCAAACCCGCGAACCAAAATTGCAATATTCTTAGACAATACCCACACCTCCAAAGTATTGAAAATAAGAAAACATACGATAAAAAGATAAGAAATCCGAAAAATTTGAGGTGTCCTTTTTCATAATATCCTTTGAGTTCGCAAGAATTACCAGACGACACATTCTTTCTAGGGATAGAAGATGGCCATGCTCTTACACCATTCTCAGATTTTAAAGCGTATACATGAGAGAAAAACTGGAAATTCACGTGACTGCCACAGATAACAGATTTTCGGCATCGAGTATGTCCAAAAATGTAATGTTTTAAGGTTTTTTAACGTTTTCGGCAAGGTCTCAAAAACATGGCTGTCGGAGAAAACACCGCGGGCGTAGTACAAATGAAGACATGACACCTTGGCGACAATATATGTCCTTTGGGAGATACTATGGGCCGGAATTCCGCTTAAGCTTTCACATCTAAGGTATATTGGCCATGCTAATGCTCGCTAATTTCCAAAACTTATATTAATAAGCAAAATTTATAAAAACTTAATTTCAAACTAGTGATTTAAAATGCTATCTTAATAAGATTTAAATTTTAAGTCTTTTTAAAGTTTTTCTTACTGATAAAGTTTCTTAGACTTTTAAATCTTTTCCTACCCATTGTCCTTAGCGACTATGCTTTCAAGTTTCCAACAAATAGAAAATTCGGGCGATCTGTGAGTACAAAACTATGCTTTTAATCTGAATTTGAAACACTTAACACTTCTTTTATTGAAGCGTCGAGTAACGCTGATAGGTGTAAATGCAGTTTTTGAAAGATTTTCTATTAGGAGAAATGTTGCGGTACTAACAACCGTAATGTTTTAGCTGTGTTCTTGCTACAAAATGTGTATTTAAAGATAGATAATCCCCTAATAGGACTATGGGGGCTAGAGAACCAATAACAACTGCATAAGCATTCCGTAGTGCCATTCAAAGGGAACAACAAAGCCCGGTGTAAAATTATTGAATAATTGTAGTTTACCTGACATAACCCCCAAATAAAACTTGTTCACATTTCTTAAAATATATAAATGTCCCATCATTGCTCTGTTCATCATTCATTGATCAATGCTCGATGTTAGCTCAGCAACCATACAAATATTAACAATGGGCCGGTATGCGGATCCATTGTTATCGGGTGTCGCGCGGGTTGTTATCACTCCACATTCGGTTGAGTAACAAAATACCCTCTTTCACAAAACCATGCCCGTAATCAATTACTAACCATTTAATATGAATATAGTCGTTGCCCCTAAGTTTTCCTCTGAAAATGCGCGGTAAATGAATACAAATGAAGTTAAGCGATAATTACGGAGTTTAATCTGGGGACACAAAGTTGTTAGTGAAGTCGAAAGCTTGCCCAGCACATTTTGGCATGCATGTGTGATTTTGTCTTTCTTTCTTTTCGAATAAATGATGAAATCCATGGGACAAATTAATTGAACCCGCACTATAGAAGCTCAAGATTTATTTATTTGTGATGTGAATCGTTATTTTCGCGGCGTCATTAAAAAAAACAGACTTTGTCTAAATCGGAGAGGTTGTAACACCTAAGTCTTTTCATCCGCAGACAATAACAATGGGCCTGCACTCACAGAGGAAAAGTATCTGAAGTTTTTTCTAACACCACATACCGGTCCGTAATTGAAATATCTTTAGCAAATAGGTTCTATATAGATATAGAGGCAAACGTTACGTATCTTTAGAAAATTCGCCTCTCGCATGTTTTGCCGACCCACAAAGAAAAACCTAGATGTCACCAACAATAAAAGCAATAGGGGCTGCCTCCGCTTCTTCCACATCGGTGGGTGCCGGCTTGTGCTCTCACTAATCGGTAGTGATACAAATTAATGTAAGGGTTTAGAGGTGGCCAGTTGTAAAAATAGTGTACCTAGATCATTGTCCTCAGATACTCTTTGTTCTCAAATGCAATGCGCGCTTAGGTGAAAAGATTTATTCATTGAGGCCGGGTTATTTAAATCAAGACGAACTGATGTGGTAATTTCACTTCGTTGTGTGTTCATGGGTAGGACAAAATTTACCACCCAATAGCACCCAACATCCAACCACGGATATTTTGGCGGAAGTGTTTTGTATCGAATTGAATATGTGTGTATCCCAGCACCCAAACTGAATAATTATTGCCGTGCAATATTCAAATGTCAGCGCCCAGCACGGACGACTGGTTTGATGCGTTCCCCCCTTGATCTTTAGCTCCAATGTTGCTGAAGTCTAGTGTATCTATTGTCACTGATATTGGGGAAATAAATTGAAGTGACTTTTATTCATTTTCAACAAAAGTTGCAATTTTTTATTTGGGCATACAGATATTATATGATTTTTAAATAATTTAAATCGAATTTACGCTGGGTTGTGCGCGTCCTCCCCGTGTAGGGATTAACGAATCGACAGCGCCAGAAGGGCATGCCCACTAGCCTATAAGTACATCGATTCTTCTGAACGAGTAAAGTTGAGTCAGAAGGGATAAGTTTTGGATGCTTTTATTTGATAAGCAAACCTATTGGAGCAACTTTGTCAGCATATCACGTGCAACGAGAGATTTGACAAATGTGGTGTGAAACATGAAAACCTGATATTTTGCATTGAAAGCCATTCCTTCAAAACTATCCCCATCTGAAAGGATTAAGTTGATAATTTTTTCTTTAGTACAAACTCTCTTAATTTCGTATTGGAAATACGAAATTCCGCCGATATTTTTTGTATTTAAATATGAGAAATTCAAAGACATTTCAAGGTAAGATCCATTGATTGGCTAAAACACATGCAATTCGCTTCTATACCACTATCTCTGGATGTCGTAAAATCTCGCTTTAAATAAAAGCCGCTTGCATGGTGCACACCGTACTTCTGAACAATTTACACAACTCTAAGTGCTTTATCTGTGTCCCCTAAAAATACTTGCTTCATCAAGACCCGTATACAGCAATAGTACCTTCTTTTGATTCCCTGAATGAGGATCATGACTTACGCCTTCAACGCAACATTAGTATGGACGGTTTTCCAGTTAGGCTTAACGAATATTGACCGCAGAATTATGGAAATTCCCAGGGAAGTCTAGGAGATCATTCGGGAGCCTACGTAATACTGAAATCTAGACCTCCACACATCCTAAGCTTGAAACTATAGCGAATTCTTCTTTAAATGCTACAGCAATTAAGGTGTGCCCGACTTAAGAGTACCTTTTAGAGTTATCTATGCTTAGGGCTTTTCGACGTGTTGCTGCACATCGGATACCTAAAAGGAAATTAACGAACATTAAGGGCTGCTAAACATTTCAAATTCGGGAACATATCTCACAACAGAGTAGCATAAAGTTCTGTGAGCATCTTTTGCTAAGATAGCCCCCTGGAAGGCTCATTCTAGGTACCCAATTTTCGAGGATACCCATTCGTCCTCCTGCTCCATTCAATTGGGTTTTGGTAAATTTATTCAAGTTAATATATTGTGTTCCTAGCGACTCTCACGTGCCGAAACATTATGGAGATTCCCACGATCCACAGCCTCATCCCAGGCACAAGGCACTAATGAGCGAATCCTTCAGGGCACCAGTTTTCTGTGACCCAGAATACTGTCAGCTGGTCAGCATCACGCAATACTGACCTCGAGCATCTGTATCACCTTATCACTGTTAATAGGGTGAACGTACCTTTAGTTTTTCCACAGGATTCAATTTGAGGTTATTTGTATGTCATCCGATGAATACGGTTTCTCTAAGTTGGTTTACTGGGTAGTTTGGCACCCCACGTTATGTTCATCACAGGGCACTTTGTTGATAAGCTTTATCCTTTAATACCATTATGGGCGGTGTCTTTTTTGCATGGATTGGGATTATTTTGTCATAACTATTCATTCATTCAGTCAGTCAGTCTCAGTCATCTGTTCATATAGTTTTAAAATTGCTATCGCACCAAAGCTGACTTATAGCAAATCAAATACATAGACTACAATACCAACACAAATAAATAATGCTGTGAGCCTTAGTTACCAGTGTGTACGCTTTCGATTTAGTTGGGCTCTACGGGAGACAGGTTAATTTTTAGAAACGTGTAATTTATATATTCCCAACGGAATCTTTCTGTTTTCATCTATCAAGGGAAGTATTTATATTCAACTCTACTTCAGAAAAGCAAAAATCCTGAGGATCTGCCATGATAAGGATAATACTTCAAACACCTGGAAATGTTCTCTTGGCTTCATCCATTTTCAATCTTTCCTGTGAACGTGACAGTCAAATCCCTGCTCTCAGTCCATTTATACACTGTTAAAATTCTGTTTTGTAACGGTTAAACAAAAAATACCTAATCCGGCGGCGCAGTATTCTACCGTTAAAATAACACCCGAAAAATTAATTTGCGTTTTTTTTTTTTTTTTATGATTGAAGAGAAGATTTGATGTTTTATCATTTTTGTACGAAGAAAGACATATTTTGTGTAAAGCATAAAATGCGCAATAAATACTTTCGTACGATACACCGTATTTTAACGGTAGAATACCAGCAGCTGGATTCCGGTATTCTACTGTTAAAATGTTATTTTTTCTAACAGTGTACGACCAAACACCTCGTTATATTGCCATATGCAGCAATTTAATTTTAGCGTCGAATATACCTTGTCCTGTAAGTCAATAGCGGTCCGCAACAATTGTAATAGAAAACTCCTTGACAAAAAAAAAATATGAAAAGATTATCTCATTCCCCAACTGACACTTATTCTTTAAATTTCAAAGACGGTAATAGTCATCATTTTAAACTTCTTGGGACATGGGATTTATTTATCAACTTTATCATTAAATGTATCCGATGATCACATACTATCTTGGTCCTCGTTCGTATTCAATATATAACAAATTCAGCTCAAACGCTTTTGAATAGAAAACATTGCCTTTTATAACAATCAGAATCAGCATTTTTTCGTCAGATTTTCGCTTTAATTGATAAACCAATGACGACGTCTAAAATTGGGATATCTCGAAATCTTAAAATATCAGCGAAAATTAACTTAACTTTAAAATGAATCAAGCGTTATCAAAAAAAAACAATCCCAATTTTTAGTCAAATTGACTTGCATGTTAATTTTCTTTTATATTATTCTGCTCTTCATACATCCCAGTTCAATTCATTACCTTTATTTCACTTATTGTTCAAACAATTTAAGGTGGGTGACACGATCTGGTCGCGATTTTTATACACGCTAAGAAAAAATACGGCTTTAGAACCTTATTTTTGTCCTCTATATGGCCCTTCAAGAACGAACCCTCAAAATGGTTCTTAAAAATCTGAGAACCCAGAAAAAGGTTCCTAACAGAACCATAAAAGGTCATATACACAGTAAAGACTATTGTTGGTTCGTTGAAGAACATTACAGGGTTCTTCATATAGGGGACAAGTTTAGAACCTCTTTCGCACTTTTTTTTGTCTTAAGAGTGTCATGATTGTGTTCTCTCTCACATGAAGCACATCACCAAAAAAAAAAACAAATCAAAACAAAAAAAAGATAAGTTAAGTCTGTGCAGCCGTTTGGAATTAAACACAATTTGTACCTAAATTGGCCCATAGGCAGTGTGTGTGTTAATTGATGTGATCGACCACGTTTGGAGACGTTTTTTGCTCGCATAAAATCAAAATAAACTTTCCTGGGCCTTAAATTTCACCGGAGGTAATGAGAAGAAATATAACTTTCTTCTCATCACCAAATCTCAATTTTGATAGGAGTAAAGTGGGGGGGGGGGGCCGACGCGGACGTTGCCGTGATCGGATCACACCTCGACCTTCGAGTATGGTACAAACTTTGGATATGGATGTCCACTGGTCAATTTATGAAATGTTCGCCAACACGTATAGAAAGACTCAAAACGTATGTATCTTTATCAAATTAGATTTTTGACTAGGCAAACATATCACGAGATTCCTACTGTGTTAAAATTAGCTACCGAAATTCACTTTAACTCTTCTCCCCGAGCTTATTTTTTCCTTAACCTTCAACTCTGGTAATCTGTATAGGTTATAACAAGTCAGTGTTTTTTTAAAATTAAGGTAAGTGTCTTTTCATTAGATCACATGGATGGCGTATACCTCTCGTACGCATTTGCTAAAATGTGACGTTTATTGAATATACATTTGCTTTTTGCCCAGGGTTCTGTTCTATATTAGGTTGTGGTAGATAAATGTCAGACCTCAATCGCTGTTGCTTTTGATAAAACCTACTTTAATCGGTTCCATTTTTTCCATATGGAACTATAAATATTGTAATTCTCAGCTCACGAATTACTTGTCACTAAAAATCTTGGAATTATTTTCCAGTAAAGTTATCTGAAACTTTTGTAGGTTTTTTAATAAATTCCCTTCCTTATTGTCTTAATGATTTAATTATTTGCAGTTTCTGACTGTTTCGAATACTTCATTTATCTCTCATTTGTACTATAATCACTTATTATTATCGTCGTACTATATTTGCTGGCTATTGTGAAACATCAATAAATATGATTGAGGATTGATTGATGTATTGATTGATTGATTTGATTGATAGCAACACCTCTCGAGACTAGGCCTCTGACCAGAGACTCGTATCGAGACCTTTATGGCAACTATGTTGAAGTTCTGCCAACATATTTTGCGGGGAAAAAAAAAAAAAAAAAAACAAGTAGGCCCTAATCGGTTTGTGTTCTCATTTAAAAGAGGCATATCGTGATTTGCAAATCAGAAAATAAAAAATCAGATGTTTTTGCATTGCTGTTAAACTATAGCTATCCCAACATACCCAAGCTAGAAGGCTGATGCAACCTAATAAATCCAAAATCTGATATTTCAGTCATTCCTGACACTTTCTTCAACACGTAACTGAATGGAGACTTCTATCTTCGAACAATGCTGGGTTTTCTCCTCTTTTTTGGGTATTTTGGCATGTTGGAAAAAAACTTAGTACCCCTACACTAATTCTATAGACTTAACCTTTACTTTTAGACTACCCCTTCGAATATGTTTGACTCTTTTGGGTGGATCCTGACGTCCGTTATCTTCTTCTTCTTGCGATGATGCAGCAGTCTAATATGTTGTAAACTGTGCATCCAGCTCAGCTGTGTTGATTGGTTGGGGTTTTAGAACTCTATGTCCACCGGTGGACGAAAGGTGAGGGCACTAATTGAGATGTGAATCCCAGTCGTGATGGAAGAACCACATTGGCAGGCTGATCTATGCCGCAGCCCTCATCGGTACCAGCTTTAAAGCTCGCTGTTGAGCGACCGACTGTGGCGAATCCGGTTAAAGAGCACTGCCACATTTTGAAAAATAGTGGGGCCTCAAGATCTTTTCAAAATCGATATTTTTGGCATGTTGTAAGGCTTTTATATTACAAAAGCCCCCTTCACGCCGAATGAAACAGAACTATTTTATAATTTAACGTCGCCGCGACGCTAAATTCAGCATACGACGAAAATGGCGTTAAACACAAGAACACGACGCCGTATGCATGTTTGCCACGCTATGTACACTGTTTGATCGGTCTTTCTATATCCTTGTGCATTTTTAATACAGTGAGTACGAGTCAAAATAATATTTAATGTAATATAAACATTTGTTGTTAAGTTCTGGAAAACTTAAAAGTTGGCATACAAATTACCGGATGTCTTTATCCTCATACTATCAATGTTCCCTATCTGTTTTGGGGTATGTTATTGTATGTGTAAAATATATCGCTGTTTTTCCCAATGCCTAGACTATCATTGAGAAGCAATTGAAGAAATTTATATTGTGACAATGTGCCAGTGCCGCTTTAAGGTGACCCATTACTTACGTGGAAGATTGCTACCCGTGGGAGTTCTGTCATACGGTGGATTAGTGTGAGTGGACCTGCGTCTTGAAGTATCCAGCCAGGCAGTATTCCAGTCATGATTATATTTGTTTTAAAATTATTTACACCAATTTTGAAGCTTTTATCTGAAATAAAAGCACATTTGTACCTAATAATATATCTACTCCACTTTATCTTCGGCTTTTAAATTTCGGCATCAACACCCCCCCTTGAAAGTGATTATGGGCCTACCCTCGACATATGCATGAAGTGATACGACATAAAAAATCAGGAATATTAGTGGTCAGCATATATTGACCAATGTGTGTCTCTGGCGTCATGCATTCAACCATTCATCCAAAACCGCTATTAGATTGTTAATGTACACGATACAAAGTATACACAGTAGCTACACCAAGAGCTTTGATAATCACAATCAAACTAAACTGCGTAAACAGCAATGGTGTGTGCAGATAGATCAATTTAAAAACAAATCATTATTGCCACCGTTTGGACCAGGTAAACGGAGCAAAATAAAAACCAGAATTTGTAGCTGTATAGTAACAGTACCAATTCCCCCCAACGACAGATCTGGATACAGTCATACTAAAACTTATATTTCCTCTTAGGCCAAGAATTTAGTTTTAACGTGGACATTTCTGGACACAGTGCAAATGTCAGGAGCTGGTGAGAAATTGTGTCTAGAAATTAATACGACATGTCCCCTGAAATCCTCTTTGTGCTTTTTAGAAATAAGGGGGTCAAAGTTTGTACAGGGGTAAATGTACAAAATATTAGAATTGTCCTTAAATGTGTTCCAAACATTTTTGTCATGTCCCCAAAGGATAAATAAAAGGGATAGTTTGCCCTATCTCAACCTGTAGTTTAAGTATAGACCTATATCATTCAAGGTCATCCTGGGGGATAATATTTCAAAATGAGCCAATTTCATGAACCAGATTCAAAATTGCTCGTAGAGTCATATTAAAACAGAAAATGTTGCTCAAATAACCTAATGGATTCATATTGACAATAAGAGCAGAAGAAGCAGTGACCCCCAAGAGACTGTAGACCCCATCACACTTGGCCCTGTAATTTTGCAAGTAATGCCATCACCGGTTTACATATTCATTGGTGTTCATGTACAACAGATGAAGAATTTGGACACAGCTTTCAGAAAGAATCGCCCATCTGAAAATTTATCCCCGGATGGACTTGAGCCTTTTACCATATAGTTATTAAACTACAAGCATAGATGGGCAAACTATACCGTTTTGTAATCTGGGACATGACAAAAATGTCTGGAACCAAATTTAAGGACAATTTGAAATTATTTCGTAATTTTACCCAGGTACAAACTGTGCCCCCTATTTCTGAAAATGCACAAAGAGGATTTTTGGGGGCTTTTAGTATATTATTCTAGAAACATTTCGCACCAATATGACATTTCAGCTTGTTCCCAGAAATTTCCACATTTCTCATTGTTATTTTATTAATAATCTTGGCCTATCTATGAAGGTAAAACTTTGGTGGGGGGGTATTGTCGACTTTAAGGAATGAGCCTTACTGTTCCTGGTTCTTTTTAAGAATACGGTACGTAGCTACGAAAAAAAAGGTTGCTGATGAAGGAGAAGACAATTGACAAGTGTTTGGTCTCGAAAAGATTGCATCTCCAAATCTGTTACACTCTAGGAATATGTAGGGTATAAACCTTTTCGCTCCATAGTTTCAACACAAGTGTGTTTGCGTTGCAAAACCAATGTTAATGAGACGAGGTGTAGGTGTATTCCCGATTGTTTATTATACTATTTCTACATCAAACCACGTCCGTCCAGGAACGTGGCCCAAAAGGCCTTCAAACTGGGGAATGGAGCGACCATTTGAAAAAGGCCAAGCGTTTATCAAATTGATGATAGTTCGAAAAATGTTTCTCTCGATTAAACTTAGTTTATCTTAGAGACAACTTGATTTTCTCTTGATAAACTCATATTTGTCAATTAAGAATAAGCATGCGTTTTGTACAAAAACTATGTTTTTTCTCTTGATAAACTGTTTTTTCTAGTGAAAACTTCTTAAAAAAAAAACTTGTTTATCAATATAAATACGCAAAGTTTGTGAAAAAATTCTGTTTTTCTATCGATAAAATAGGTTTCTCTAGAAAAACATAGTATATCAATGAGAAAAACATACGTATCTAGAAAAACTAGAAGAGAAAACTTGTTATCAGAAAAACTAGTTTATCAAGAGACAAACTGTTGTTATCGGAGAAAAAACTGTGTTTATCTCGTATACTTATGTTTTCTCTTTCAGAAACTAAGTTATCTAGGATAAAACAGTTTTTCTCTTGATAAACTTAGTTATCATTGAAAAACTAGTTTTGCAATAGGAAATACTATGTTTATCAAAGGGAAAAACACAATGTTTATCTAGTAAGATAGTTATCGGGGTTGTTTCCATTCAATCAGTTCCATATAAAACCCTCCGGGATACTAACATGTCATCGAACAACTGATTTATAATAATTAATTTCAGTGTTTGAATGGTTATTAACATTTCGACCAGGGAATGTGCAGAATTATAAACAGCGATATTAAATGCCATGACAGAAGCAAATGCCAGATGGGCGAATTCGAAAAGGTATACAGAGAACCTTGATTGTATGAAAGTACTGATTCAAGTTCTAAAATCTAAGCGATACATAGATGGTGACATTTGCAGATGCTTATTGGTCAGGACTGGGTTGGCAGACATTACTAGGTTGTTTTGCCAAATACGAGAGGAAATAAAAGATTGCTTCCCTGTTTATTCTTTGTATGCATAGAAAAGCTCGAAGTTCCTGGAATGTAAAGTGCTTTTTGTAAGTATATATATTTATGTTTATTTTGTTGAAATTATTTTCAGTATTACAAATTATAAATATGCCAATTGCCAAGTCGGTATTTGAGGCAGTTTATTACGTTGCCAAAGAGGAAATGTTTAAAGTCCCAAACACCATAAATATGATGAGTACTCTCAATAGAAAGCTGGTGACCTCAGGAAAATGAACGCGATTTTTACCTGTCTTATAAAGCCAAGATTTATGAATTTTCCATACGCCCAAAAACCAACCAGCCCAAAAATATTAACATTACTGATTAGAATGCATGACGTGATGAGTGAACACCGAGACGTGATACAGTGCAAACTGTAAACAAACTCTGCTTGAGTCATGATGGTAGTGCGATGCCGATATGCTGTATAATAACATTGTTATTGCACTATATTCGAGAATGAAGATGAGGAGTGTTGTGGTACTTGGTGCTAATTTCTTTGCGGATTAAGATTTGAAAAACACATAAATTTAAAATTTACCAAGGACGGGTGTGGACCCGCGGCGGTTGTCTATATCCGCGGCCGGTTGCAGTGGTATTCCGGAAACGCTGGACAACGTAAGTGTGATTTAAACTGTAACTAAGTTCTATCTAAACTTTCAAATACATTTTAATATGTATGAATGTTTGCAGAGTCTATGATTATATGAAAAGGATATGTATTTGACCAGGTCATGAACTCGTTGCTGCTTTCGTCTGTGTGAAGTGTTGGTTATAGTAATTAATTCGTACTTTCGCGTGTATGCAAACATCCAAATCACGATCGCCACGTATTATTATAATGTAAACCCTTCTTTATGGACATTAATTTGTTGCTCCTAATGATATTAAACATTGTGAGGACTATCAAGGGTAACATACCTTTTTACGGCAAGTTAAATCAATAATAATGTGAGCAAAACATGCACAAATGTGTTTTTGTACAGGAGGATAGGGAAACGATGTGGTGATCTACTGTGAGCGAAACAGCGTCAATCTTACGAATACTTCAGGTTTACAATAGATATAACCAAGCAAAATTCTCCAAGAGGTTTCCAAGTGGATCGAGAAAAAAATCGTCCCACCAAGAGTATACAAAAATGGATTGTTAGAAAATTGGGCGCCACCCTTGGGAAATATCAGAGTCAGCCTTTATTAGTATGGAGTGTCTTCGTCTGCTTACAAAAATTTGTGTAATTTTATATAAACATGTAGGTTTTATCTTTATGCAGAATTTACGGATATGATTTAGCTCATTTCCGTTGCCAGTTATCGAATAATATGTAGAAGGAGACCTATTGGTGATGTGGTCACAATGGTCATGGAAAGATTCAAAAATGACACCGGTTTGCGGAAGAGAAAGGCCAGTTGTGATGAGAAGGTGAAGTAACGCAAAGATCAAAGACCAGTAGATCTGAACGTCTCAGCGTAGTGTGTAATGAGACGATTGTGATTGTTTAAAGTACTAAAGGTCTGAGCCCTCGGGTTCAGGAGACTGTCGGCAGGATTTATTTTGGGGGGGTGCTGGGGAGGACTTAGTGATCACACCCAACACTTCGGACTTTTTTTGCTAAAAGGGGATCCCCCTAACCCATAAAGTGGTCCTTTTAAAACAGAAAATGTTCCTTCAAATTCACCCTACATGGATTCATATTGACATATAAGCAAAAGGAGTGACCCCCATAGAGCCTGTAGACCCCCATCACACTGCCCTTAATTTTGCAAGTATGACCATCACCCTGTTTAAATAATCATTTGGTGTTCATGTACAACTAGATGAAGAATTTGACCCATTCTTTCAGAAGAATCCGCCCATTCTGAAAATTACTCCCAGGAGACCTTGAGCTTTTTTACAATATAGTTTTTTAATTAAACTACAAGCCATAGATAGGGCCAAACTAATACCTTTTTTTAATTCCTTGTACATGACAAATGTGGAACCATTTAAGGACAATTGAATATTTCGTAATTTTACTCATGTACAAACTTTGCCCCCTTATTCCTGAAAATGCACAGATTAGTTTTTGGGGACTGTATATATTATTCTATACACATTTCTGCAACCAATCTTTGACTTTCACTGTTCCCAGAACTTTCCACCTTTCCATTGTTTATTTTATTAATACTCTTGGCCTATCTATAGGTATGGTTTCGGTGTATTTTGTCGACTTTCGGAATGATCTTACTTTTGCCTATTCTTATTTTTTTTAAGAATACGGTAAGTAGCTACGAAAAAAGGTTCTGAAGAAGAAGACAATTGACAAGTGTTTGGTCTCGAAATATTGACATCTCCCAATCCTGTGCCACTCTAGGAATATAGTAGGGGTAAACCTTTTTTTCGTCCATGAGCAAACAAGTGCGCTGCAAACCATGTAATGAGACGATGTTTGTATTTCCCGATTGTTTATTATATAATTTCTACATCACACCACGTCGTCCAGAACGGCCCAAAAGCCTTCAAACTGGGGAATGGAAGCGACCATTTGAAAAGCACGGTTTTATCAAATTGATAGCATAGTTTCGAAAAACTGTTTTTTCCTTCGATACTTAGTTTTCTAGATACAACTATGATTTCTCTTGATAAACCAATTGTCAATTAGATAAGCATGGTTTTTGTCAAAACGAGGTTTTTCGTTCTCTTGATAAACGTTGTTTTTCGTAGATGAACTAAGAAAAACCATGTTTAATCAAATAAATAAGCCAAAGTTTGTGAAAAATTCTGTTTTTCTCCTCGATACACCTAGTTTATCTAGAAAACATAGTTATATCAAGAGAAAACAAACTTATCCTAAACAACTAGATTAAACTATGTTTTATCTAGAAAAACTTAGTTTATCAAGAGAAAAACTGTGTTTGATCTGGAGAAAAACTGTGTTTATCTAGATATACTATGTTTTCTCTTTTCAGAAAACTAGTTTCGCAGATAAACTATGTTTTTCTCTTGTAACCTTTCTTATCCCTTGACAACCTATGTTTTGCAATAGAAATACTATGTTTATCAAAGGGAAAACAATGTTTATCTGATAAGCATAGTGTCTCGGGGTTGTGTTTCATTCAATCAGCTTCCCATAACCCCCTCCGGATACTAAACAATGCTAATCGGAACAACGATTTTGCTCATTAGAGTTCAAGTGTTGAATGGTAAGTTAACATTTCGACCAGGTATGTGCAGAATTATAAAACGAAGTATTAAATGCCCATACAAGAAGCAAACTGCAGATGGCGCCATTCGAAAAATGGTCATAAGCGAACTGGATTGTATGAACGTACGGTTCTTCATTGTTCTAATATAAGCGATACCATAGATGGCCGTACATTTGCAGATGTTATTGGTCAGGACTGGAGTTGCCCAGACCATTACAGGTTAGTTTTGCACGACGAGAGGAAATAAACGATTGTATCCCGCTTTATTATTTTATGCATAGAAATCTCGAAGTTCCGGGAAGGTAAAGTGCTTTGTAAGTATATATTTATGTGTATTTTGTTGAAAATTTATTTTACATATTACAAATTATAAATATGCAAATTGGCCAGCTTGGTATTTGAGGCAGTTTATTTACGTTGCCAACAGAAAAGGTTTAAAGTCCACACACCATGGAATTATGATACATCTCAATAGAAAGTGGTGACCTCAGGAAATGAACGATTTTTACCTGTCTTCATAAAGCCAAGATTTATGATTTTTCCATTACGCCAAAACAGCCCAAAAATATTACAATTTACCTTAATAATGCATGACGTAGATGAGTGAACACCGATCACGGATCACAGGCAAACATGTAAACAAACTATGTTGAGATCATGTGTTAGTGTCGAGCGGTATTCTGTCTAATAACATTGTTATTTGCAATATATTAGAGAATTAAGATGGGAAGTTGTTGTTGGTACTGGGTGCTATTCTTTGAGGATTAAGATTTTGAAACACCTAGAATTTAACTTACAGGGAGGTGTGTGCACCCGCGGCCGGTGTCTATCCGCGGCCGGTTGCAGTGTGTATTGACGGTAACGGCTCTGCAAAGTAAGTGTGATTTCAACTGTAACTAAAGTTATATCTACACCTTTCATGGATCTTTCATTCATTAATTGTGCAAATACATTTTAATATGTATGAATGTTTGCAGATGTCTACTTATCATATGAAATTATATTTTATTTGACCAGGTCATGAACTCGTTGCTGTCTTTCTTCTGTGTGAAGTTCTGGTATAGTAATTATTTCGTATTTCGCGCTGTATAGCAAACCATCCAATCACGATTCGCCACGTTTTATATAATGTACACATTCTTTAGAATTAATTTGTTGCTCATAATGATATACACCATGTGAAGGACTATCAAGGGTACTACCTTTTAAGGCAAGTTAAATTCAATAATAATGTGAGCAAAACATGCACAAATGTGTTTTGTACAGGAGGTATAGGGAACGAGTGGTTATCTATGCCTGAGCGAAACATGCTTCAATCTTACTAATACTTCAGGTTTACAATAGCATATAACCAAGAAAAATTCTCCAAGAGTTCCAAGTGGATCCGAGAAAAAAATTCGTCCCACCCTAATGTATAATACAAACTGGATTTGTTAGAAAATTAAGGGCGCCACCCTCGGGAAATCTCAGAGTCAGCCTTAATCTATTATGGAGTTCTCTGCTTACAAAATTTGTGTAATTTCTAATAACTTGTAGGTTTTTCTCTTTCTGCAAGATATTTGGGAATGATTTAGCTCATTCAGTTGCCAGTTTATAGAATCATTGTAGAAGGAGACTATTGGTGATGTGGTCAGCAATGGTCATGGAATGATAAAAAAATGACACCCGGTTTGCGGAAGAGAAAGGCAGTGGTGAGAAGGTGAAGTAACGGCTAAGATTCCAAAGACCAGTAGATCGTGACGTCGTAAGCGTAGATGTGGTATGAGACGATTGTGATTGTTTAAAGTAAATAAAGTCTAGAGCCCTCGGGTCAGGGCTGTACGCAGGATTTATTTTGGGGGGTGCGGGACTTCGAAAAATTGGACCTTTTTTCGCAAAAGTGGACCTAAACCCCTTTCTGAATTGGTCCTTTTTGGAATTTTGAACAATATTAAAAAAAAAAATTGGGCTTTCTTGTAAAAAATTTACTCAATTTGATCCTTTTTATCAAAAAATTCAGCAAAAAGTGGACCTTTTGTGGAATTTGGGGGGGGTGACCCCCTTGCGTACGGGCCTGCCTCGGGTATTCCATACATTATGTTTCTCACCATCAGAAAAGTCCACACTGACTTAACTTTGCAAGTTCTCCTTTCAAGATATGTAACTTTGAACACTACCAGTCAATCAAAATCAACACCAAGCCGTTTCCGAAATCCAAAGGATACCGTGGTTCACGGTAAAAAAAAAACGCTGCTGAGATGCCTAGATCAGTGGCGTAACCAGCGGGGTGGCGGGGGGGCAGACTGCCCCCCCCCCGGACAACTAAAATGGGGACGGAGAAGCTAAAAATGGGGACGAGAAGAAGGGGAGAAGAAGGGGAAGAAGAGGGAGAAAGAGAAGGAAAAGGGAAGGAGAAGGGAAAAGAGAGAAGAAAAGGGGAAGGAGAAGGGAAAAGAGAGAAGAAAAGGGGAAGGAGAAGGGAAAAGAGAGAAGAAAAGGGGAAGGAGAAGAGATAAGGAAAGTGGAAGGAGAAAAATAGTGTGTTGTGTGGGTGCTCAGGTCGAAGTGGCTCTCCCCCCCCCCCCCCCCGCTCTTCAGAATTCGAACAGTCAGGAAAAAATATGGGTCTACCGGGCGAGCGAAGCGAGCCGGAAAAAATGGCGCAAACGTCTTGGTCTTTGCCCCTCCGGAGGTGAGGTCTGGTTACGCGCCTGCCTCGCATCAAAGTGGAAACTGGCCCGCTCGTTATCATTTGCCCTCGGGATATTATTTTAGACACAGGGGAGCACAGTTTCTGCCACGTGATTGCCTGTAAAGGATTGATACCAGTTGACACTGATTCGAACCACTTCTAGATCAACATACCGACAAAGGATAAATTGGAAACAGATGGAAAGTAATCGGAAGAAAGACAGGTGTTTACAATTGTAGTCACCAAGGTAAAAAATATGGAAGTTTCTTCCAACCACGTAACATCGATCAATGAACAGCTCTTGAAGGGCCCACGCCATAATCATATCGCCTTCTGTGATGGGTTGGAAATCATTAGTTCACCAGGAACAGCAGGGTATTTGAAAATACGGCAGGGTCATTATTACTAGATACAATCACGTCAAGATCACGCCTGACTTTGCCAGATGCTGTCAGATAGACGCAAGTGCACTTCACATTGGGGAGCTTATCTTTATACCCGCAGTTTCGTGCTCAAAATCAGCGAAGGGTAACAAACTGAAAGCAGACTACGCTGACTCAAGTGTCACAATCTCCCAGATGCACGAATATGCCAATGATTTGGCTATCCTAACAGCACACAAAGAATGGACGATATAGTCAGGACATGAATAACTTGGCCCTGCACTGAGCGAAGGCAAGAGGATTCTACAGGCTTCCCTATTTCAACAACAAAGAAGCAAAACGTGAGTTAGATGTGTTACTATAATTCGCTTGGACTTCAAACATACAGCCACTTATCTTGGAGTCAAGCTAGACAAGGCACTTCTCTACCGACTATACCTTCCACGATTTAGAGATAAGGTTATAGCACGTAGTGCGCTCATCTGTAAACTTGAAGGTACAGGATGGGATCAAGTCACAACATTCCGACTTTATCCCCCTGGCACTTGTGTATGCACCAGTGGATTACTGTGCCCAATATGGAACAAGAACAGGCACACCAGCCTATTCCATGTGAAGCATGCTGAGCACAATCACGATGCTTACAAACCCACAACATAAGCAGCTTCTGTGGCTTGCTGGCGTTCTAGGAACAGGTCTCCGTAGGCGCAGACAAACAGCAGGTGACTCTAGCCCATTGTACCGTGGAAGTAGGTCACCTCCTCACCAAGCGAGCAGGGCCTCTTGACTACTATCCAATCCAAATGATCAACGGCTCCCTGGATATGCAGGATATTGTCAGAGAAATTGAAATAGTTTGCCAAACACCAGGACTGCCAGATTTGATCTCACCAGACAAGCAGTGGACAAACTCACTGGGCTACGCCTGAAATGAGGCGCTTCACATTCTTACATTTGGATATGGGGGCTTATCCAACAGTCCACCTTGGGACTAAATGCACCATCTTCCGTCCAGACAACGATCTCAATGGCTTAATTGTGAGTGCTTTCTGAGCAAGCTCCCAGAGATCCAACTACATTTTCGTTCATTGGTTTCACACACAAGAAGAAGTGGACTTCGTCATTAATTTGTCCTAATTACAGAAACTATTTGCAAGATCCAGAGGTGAGTAACAATCAGGGAGACTATTGTATTTTACATTAAGCAACTCATTAGAGCTTTCTATATATGCACTTAGAATTACAGAATGTTTGTACTGTTATAATGTATTGTTGCCATTCAAAAAATGTAATTGTGTACAGTAATCAAACTTGCTGGCATAATATTTCAAAATTTCTAAGGAAAGAGTATGCTCAATTGCCCGTTTGGTATCAACATAATTTCTGACCGCTATAGTCTCGAACATCGTATTTCATTACATGTCTTTGGCTTTTATTTAGAGAGGAAGAAAAAGGAAAAAACTGCGTGAAACATATTAATTAATCATTAATTAATTAATTAATTCCACTATGGGAAAATTATTTTGGGGAATGTGCAAAAACAATCTCTTCTTTAGTCTTAAAATTGGCAAAGATATAGGCAAAAGTGTGTCGGCAAGTTTGTGTCTGGATTTCCTGAGTGTGACTTGCTGCCACAGCCTTGGTGCAGAATTCGGCACACTGAACAGCATAAAGACAAAAAAGCCGAGAATTTGTCTTACAACTCAAAAACCCTTTTCATACCCTCTTTGTTTCCTTACTTATTAAATGATATTACAGATTTTACACCACATTCTTCTGTAGGCTTAATTGTGAACAACAGGAGAATAACACACCAGTACATGTATAAGATGTACAGTGAAATAACAAGTTTTGAATTGTTTTTCTTTCATGCTCGAACCAATTTTGAACACATGCTCTTGGTTCATTTGCAGCGTCCGAGAAATTCTCGGTCTTGTTAAAATCACGACGTATTGAATAAGTTGGTATGTTTCAATTCAATCGGACCATTCTCAAATATTGACCGTAAACCTTGATCGGTTCCCCAATCGAGTTTACATATAACAAACCATTTTTAGAAAAGTATGTAGTGACATATCGTGTAGTGTAATGAATAGACGAAGGATTGACTTCTACTCTGTCATAGAGTTAATTAACAGCAAATGGCAAATCCACCTGTGGTGCATTAATTAATTTACAAATTTCTAATGTTTAATTGCAATTATTGATGTTGTTTTAACAAAGCATTTATAGAAAACCGAAATAAACCCCTCAAAAATCTTTGTTGATATGCGTAATTGCGACCTTTATAAAAAAAACCTTGAAACACCTTTCTTGAATTTTAGATTTAAAAAAAATATTTTTCAGAATTTTGTCTTGGGGACGCTTCCTCTCCTCTTGCTACGAGCCTGTACGACTATAATGTCTTCTGATTTCCAGTCACTTGTAATGGATTCACATTTATATGGTGGCATACTGGCGTTTCAATGAGGCTTAGTGCTCTGGCTCGGTTTTCTTAGCAATGAACACACAACCATGTTATGAACTAATAGTCAGGGGCGGTTGTCTCCTACTTCCGTTTTGTTGCCAAAATTGATTTTTCAGTTTTATATGTATAAGGACATCCCAGAGAATCACTTCCAGCTTGTTGTGAAGTGATTCTCTGTGATGTCCTTAAACCAATAAAACTGATAAATCAATTTTGGCCCAAATTATGAAGTAGTAATAAAACACTGACAACCGCCCCTAACTATAACTCACGAAAACTCACTCCCTCATATAGTTGGCTGTTCATTATCAATATTACATGATAGGCCATAGTACAACCCCGCCTACATGTCGCCTACTGATTGCCTCCCACGCTAAGAAACTATACGCCCAGTTTCCGATAGACCCATCACAGTATAACGATGACGTGATGGTATTTATAGGACTATAAAGGGAAATTTCTTGGTAGTATGTATACTAGGCTGGCCCCTGGTTTTACAATTTTCACCAAATGAACCATGGATGACAAATAGGCTATTACATGACATGTGTTTATTGTTCTGTTGCTGTTTTTGAACTCGCTCGGTGTAAATAATGTATGCGCGTTGCACACGCGATCTGCTTTCCTGAACAATTTTCTATCAATATGAATTTTTAAGGAGATGATCGAACGGTTTTATGAGTAAATAGCTTCTACAGAAAATAATTCCATTTTAAGTTATCCAGAATTTCTTTTAAAGAGGCGTTGTTGAACACGACGGAAATATTCTCTCCACATAAAGCAATAATAGCCCATTTTACGAAGATCCCCTCAATTCTGTGAGGTTTATGCACTGTTATGTTTGTAATTGTATAGTAAACTATACCTATGATCGATACGTAATGTTCAAAAGTGTGCATGCGCCATAAAAGGGATTTTGTAATTAGATTTGGTGATCCACAATCTTAATTCAACGACAGCGCTGGAAACGGGAAATTTCTTTCTGTCAATTATGAAATAGCACAATCTCATGAAAATGATACTAACTTGACTTCCGTAAACCAACAGAAGAGCTAATGGATGAGGGTTGACACATAGGCCTATAGTTATTGCGCTATTTTCCAGGTATTCATATTTTATCATGATAACATGGCTTTAAAAGAAAGCAAGTAATATCATGATATAAAATAAGTGCTGACTGCCTATATTCGTACAATAGTAAAAAATATATCATTCGGTCAAATTTTCACTTCAAAGGACATCGCCGGATAAGGAATGGAGGACGCCCTCTGTAGTTTTCATGAGAGCAGATGAACTTGAAACATTCCGCATTTTAAAGGGACATGTCCAAAGTTTAACTTTTGCCGGTTTTCAAAACATCCCACTTTACACAAATTCCCTAAAAGACGGTTTTATGTAAAATTATAATACAGGCTTCAATGGGTAATTGAAATTTCCAAATATGGACCCTTTCCCCCCAAGAACCACGATGCCGCTTTGCAAGGATGTGCGTTATATTATTTAGCAACATATATATGAGTGGCATTCTGGTTCTTGGGGGGGGGAAGACCTCATTTTTGCATTTTTGTTTTCTGGGGGGGCCTGAACACTAAATGGAATTGCCATAAACAACAACAACCTATTACATACATACCATACCACATCACTATGTGGTAAGGCATGCTAATCTATCAAGGGCTCAGTTCAGAAGCCTTGGATGGGTACATGTTAACAACAGCTGACCATGCATATCCTGGGTATCATAAATCATACTAAAATACAAGGTGATGTATTTGTTCAATACCAATGGTGAATGAAAGCTATTGAACTGTGCCATGGGAATTGTGATTTTATTAGCTCATAGTGCTAGCTAGCTTGCTCATGATACAAATAGCGCGGTCATGGGCCATTGTGTTGTATTCCAGAGTCTGCTTTGTGTGAAGACAGTTATATAATCCAAATCTCAGTAGCATAAGCTAATGGTATTTGGGTATTGTTATTAAGGGCTGCCTCGTGTAGCCTCTTTGTAGCTTATAAAGGACAAAAGGCATGTATACGTATAGACGTCACTTACAAGCTCCATAACAAAGGGCAGCTGTGCAACATCTTCCTGATTCTTCATTAAGTAATAAATGGTCATTGGAATGGAGGAATACTCTAAGCTTTGCTTTTTCCAGAGAGCATGCCCCTGAAGTTTCTCAGACTTTTCTCATTTTTTCTTGATACAAGTGTATTTGGGGGATAAAAAACACATTACGTACATGTTTAGTATTTGTAAACACCAACTCAAACTTGATGGTGAAATATTTAACTATTATGATTATAGAGGGCCTCCTTCTCTCCTTATCCGGCGATGTCCTTTTTCCATTTCACGAGGGGAAAAGTCAAAATTTGACTGATTTAGAAATGGTCCCATCTGTTGAGAAGATTATCCTATGGACTGGTTAGCGGGCTGCCGCACAGTTGAATGGTCGCCGAGTGAAACATCAGGAAGTCGCTTTTTACCTATACAATATGGCGGAAAAAATGCCTACACCTGCTGGTGCAGATATTCCACACAGATGTTCTATTGTTTGACAAGGTGTATGCATTGTTTTCCGCCATATTGTATAGGTAAAAAAGCATCTTACTGATGTTTCAATCGGCGACTTAGACCCGCTATCCATGTGTAGAGGTCAGTGGCCAGGCCTCTAACTGTGACAGTCTGCCGATTTCCGTAATCAATTTTCACTTTCATTCATCACACTCAGTTTGGAGCCTCAGCGGTTGGGAATATTACCAAAGCCTCGACAGCTAAGGGACATAACGGCCCCATAATGCAGTGGACACACATCAACCAGTTCTGCCATGTTTCTGCTAAGTCCGATGACGTATGAGATGGCAGAACATATGGCAGATGGCATTGGGATGGCAGAACAAATAATTTGACGCAATCGTCCAATGGCGGTGCCCTGGGGTGAGAGTGAGAAACCACCGTGACGTCATCATAAACAGCGCCCAAAATCCGCCCAATTCAGAAAAAGTGCTTAAAAAGTAACTTTTCTCTCGTTTTATTCATCATCTGATTTTTTTCGAACATAAATATATAACAGTATAAATGTAAAAACATATACAATTTAAACGAGGGCCACATAATTTGCCATTTTGACTTCTCTTTAAAAATAGGTAGTCAAATTTGACCCCCGATGACATTCAGCTATACGCCAACCACAATGCAGTAATTTTTTGGCTAATATCAAGTCATTATGTACTAATTGTAGTCAAGATAAATCTGTTACAGTCATAAATTGCTACATAATTAGTTACAAAATTGCCTTAGTAGTAGTCAAAAATTGGACTAAAAATGTGGTTGGGCAGAGTTGACCGTCATCAGGGGTCAAATTTGACTACATATTTTTAAGTGCGTAGCCAAGAGCATTCTTGTTGGGTAAGAACCACGGGGGTGAAACCCATTCAAAAAAAAGTTCGTCCGTCCTGGGCGCTGACATTTTGAATATGCACGGAATAATATTGTTTGGGGGCTTGTATACACCCATAATGTCAATTTTTTTTTTTTTTTTCGGTGATACAAACAATCGCCAAAATATCAGTTGTTTGAGATGTTGGGTGCTATTGGGTGGTTAAATTATGGTCCTACCCATGGCCACACAAACGAATGAAATGACAATCCAGGCGTCTTGATTTAAATAAACCGCCTCATGAATACATTCTTCACCTAAGCGAGCATTGAATTATGAGAAAAAAGAGTCTATCTGAGCCACAATGTTACCAGGTACAATATTATTACACCTGGCTACCTCTAACACATCAATTTGGATCACTACCGATTATTGTATTTGCAAAGCGGCATCTACAGTATGTGGAAGAAGCGGGACCAGCATTGCTTTCTATTGTTGGTACTCTATGTTTTCTTGGTGGTCGGCATAAAAAACATGCGAGGACGGGTATTTCTAAAGATTACGTAAAGTTTGCCTCTCTACTATATAGAACCTATTTGGTAAGAACAACCAAGGCCTAGTTGTAAAAGGTTACTCTTCTGGAGAGATCATCTTATTGCCGAGGAAAGGCCTGATCTGATTTAGAAATGGTACCATCTGTGAGCAGATTATCCTATTGACTGGTTCAGCCGAGTCTTATGGTTATTTAGTAGGCAGGGTTTGGATATGTTAGTAGTCATTCAAATAACACTTTCACACGTATATCTGAACCACCGGATTCTGACACCATGAATTAAAGATCTTGATACAGGAGTTATCTGTGGTGCACTACCGAATGGTTGTCACGCGGCTTAGTGCTCAAGCAAGTTTTAGCTAAAAAGGTATTCTATCTTAGGCATCGTAAATAGGCTATGTCTTATGGCTATCACTAGCACTCAAATGCGCATAAAGAAAACAAGGCAGAAATTCAGTTCCCCTCTTTTTATACGTTTCTTTCAATCATTTTTATTTTTAAATCATGTATCAGATTGGATCTGGCGTTATGGGTAGCAATTGTTCCCATTTCAAGTAAAATCCAAACATGTTTAAATTGTCGTTTGAAGGCTTTCCATACTGTGAATCATAGTTTGCCTTCACTGGTTTATTGCTTGGATATAGGGACTTTTTGTATCATGTATTTCTGTTAAAGTTGACGCATATATTGTTTTAGTATTGCTTTTACTTCAACGCGTGGTCGCATACACGTTTTTTTGTTCATGCCATTTCTCTACCCACTCAAGCAGATGTGTCTTAGTGGTTAAATGCCTGTTAAAGGAATTAGTTGATGCGCCCACTGGATTCTGTGAATGTACTGGTTTGGTGTGTTTCTTTGTAAGAACGCACCACCGAGAGGTGGTGCCGCTGTTGTAAAAGCGCGGTCCAAATAAATAAATAATAATAAAGATGTTGGTTGATTTGTTGTGATATACATGTATTAGCTAACCAGCAGATGGTAACCCGACAATCAGAATAAGCTTTGTATTGAGTCACTGAAGATTTCCATGACTTTGAATCACTATCTTGCTGATCGTTGTCGAAATATATACATGTATTGGCTAACCAGCAGATGTAATACACAATCACAATAAGCTTTGATATTGAGGGGGGGTGTCACCATTCTTGTGTCGTTGTTTATTCAACAACAAAAGGAGAAATATTTTGATTGTCCCTTTAAAAATAGTAAAAGAAGAACATTTGCATCATTACAATCACCTACCTTTGACTGAATCGTAATCGACAGATAGGCTAACAATTAGATGGCAATCTGTGTTTACAATTAGCTTTATATTGAGTTATTTCACTATTTTTTTCTTTTATTGTACACTGAGGCCGAGGTGTTTCTAGAATTTTTCCTTTGGTTCAAGGTCCTTATTTGTTTAACCATGAATATTCAACAGACCGTTATTTTTCTCGGAAGTGTCCGAGAACCTTTCGGAAAAAAAATAACGGGGTGCTGAAATATTCATAGGTTTTTAAAATAACGGTCTTGACCGCTTTCAGTACTATAATGGACAGTTAAATAAAAGAAGCACAATGGATAATGATGAAAAGGAAAAGGGATAGACGTATATTTAGAGATAAAGGTATTGTTTTTAGCCTCTGCCGTATAGCTATCTTGTCATATCACACGGGCGACAACATTATTTTAAGTAGAACAACGAGGCACAGCCGGGTTTTTTTACGCTAAAATAGTGTTGTCGTCTGTGTGATATGACACGATAGATACACGGCAGAGGCTAAAAACAATACCTGTATTCTCATTCTTTAACACCTTTATTCAAAATAAGAAGCTATTTGTAAATTATTACTAAAATTGTGGTGGATTTTATCCAACGAACTACCCCAGCTTATTAAATCGATCAGTCCGTTGGCAGGAGCAGTGTTTAAAGGTCGGCGATGATCCAAATTGTCGTATGATGTTTTATCTTTCACGTAGTGGTCCAGGGGTTTGGATAGTAGAAGCAAAATGTGTACTAAATTGACCCATAAGCAGTATACCACACTTGTGAGACGCTTTTGTTCATAAAATCAAAAGGAAACATTTCCTGGCCTAAAATTTCACTGGGGAAATGAGAAAAATATGAACTTTCTTCTGATACCAAAATCTCCATTTTGATGGAGTAAAGTGGGGGACGAGGTTGTCGATCGTGTCAACCACCTTTAAGAATGTCCTATATAAACACGGACAATAACCAATGAAATTGCAAGAAGTTCATAAGTGTTTAAGAATAATTCGTATAATTATAAAATTCCTTCTTATGTGACAGAAGTTCCGAGCATTCAGAGGTTATAGTTTACCATATAACCAATTACCAATGCTTCTCAAAATTTTTGAAAATTGGGGGCGTTCTTAAAAAAATATGCTGCTATTGCTTTAAAGTAGATCTCGTCACTTGACCAGAGTGTATCGTCATTGTGATTTTGAAACAGCTAGTAGGCCTCTCCTCAAACTTACCATGTTCCTCGACCTCGAGCCAGGCGATTCTTCAATTCCATGTTCCATTGCATTTTTGCTAGTCGTTACTGATACATTTTAAAGGTACCTGTTACGACTTAAGTGTGCCGTGTTCTCTACTTGATACGAGAGCCTGGCACACATGTACATTAAAATTCCGTGGGAAACAAACTTGCGGTTTTGATTATAGACGCGAAAGGCATAACACAATATCCTATATATTACTGAATAATACCATACCATAAATCGACAGTTTTTGTTTCATACCTTGTAATCTTTGTAAAGAAATGTATTTGGATGTTAAAATTACAGGACCACGATGAAAAAATATGATTTTTCATATAGTATAAAATAAACACAACTTTTGAATAAATCAGGGAGGTCCTAAAGACAATCGGAACACGTATCATTAGGTGTATGGAATTTCATTTTGAAGTATGTTGATTTTTTGCTAGGTAATCTTTGATTTGTGCTCATAGAGTTCTATCATGTTGTGATCAGAATATGGCGGAATGATTTCATGTCCTTGTTTTTCGCCAAGCAACTCGTCTAGTTTGTATTTTGGTGAAAATGCGTTGTTGATTTTAGTTTATACAGTTCCACCTTTTTGGCATTCAAAGAAAGTGGCGCTTTTCAACATTAATCAAGCTTTTATTCCACTCATACTATTGTTCGTTATTGGCTTATTTGGTCACACTTGATACAATTTTGGGGAGGAGACACAAGTGCTAATACGTATAGATTTAGCTTCAATATTTATACTACCACCCTTAGTAACAAAGCGTCACTGTTGCAATGAGACATGTCGCATGTCTCTATTGCTTAAAAGGGGCGTGGTTAAAAACAAGGAAGGCATTGATAAAATATACTGCCATCCATTTTTACAAAGCATTTCTGCTACGTTCGGGCACGTTTTATGTTAAAACTTGCAAGAGAACAATCGATAAGATTAAATAGCTTATATCGAATAGCATTCCATAATTGCTTATGATTTGTTCAAATCTAAGTATGCTATATCGTACGTACATTTTTATTGTGTATATTTTTCTGTAAACTGGTAACGACATAAAAGCTATTAATTTCATGCCTACTATCAAGATAGATGTTTTCCGTGTTGCTATGATCCGTTCGGATATCTTAAAGATTTTATCGCCAAAATCGTTTTGTCTAAAATTTTGTAGACCTCACATAATAAGAAATACGGATGTGTTTACTTTGGACCTAACGTTTTTCCTCTTGTGCTTTTACAGTTGCTGTCAAATCGCTCTAGTTGACTTCTGTCGGTGTTGGATACAATGAACGTGGTTGCAACGTTCATTTTAGTTATAATCAAAGGTGAGTTGAGTTTCAGTTTTACCTCATAAAGTTGTCAGTCAAACAAACTTATATCATCGAGTTCTTTCTGTGTGTATGTTGTCAAAATTTGTGAGAAAACAGGTTATTTCTGAGTTTCGACAGCGATATAAATTCGGGTTTTATCGTGTTGTATCATGTCTACCAACGTTTCCAAGGTATTTCCTTTATATCACTTTTATTTTAAGATTACAAATATACAATGAGAAGTCGGATGTCAAATCTGCGCCAGATACACGACATTTAACAAGGAATAAATAAATGCAATCATCGTAAGCGATCACAAGATCATGAAATACCTCCAAATGCATACTACCAAATCAGGCAAAATTGAACTGCTGACACAACCCACGATATCAAGGGCTACACCATCATTTTTGAAAAAAATCAAAATTGTTACAAGTAACTTTTACTGTAATTTTTCTTTTGCTTGTTATGTGATGCACAATAAGTCAAATATTGCCTTTCATTGACACAGTGCTGATAGTTTGTTTTGTTTGTTGTTGGTTTTTATGCGTCTTCATACAGTGAACTTATTTGCAAAAGTGGATAGCCATGTTTGCGTTCTCGGAAAGCATAAAAGTCCTACGGGACAAATGAAGTGGTCGCTGCCCTATTGGGAACGTTGTTATTGCCAACGCGTAGTGGCTCCCGAGATGATGGGAAGTCGCACTTGTTTTGACGAAGAGGATGAAGGGAAGCTTTGGTTTACCGAAAATCACGAGCTTCTTACACTGAGAAAGAATTGGACACCTGAAAAATTGGACGTCCTTCTTGAACGAAACGGAGTGTGTGGTAAGTTTTAAAACCTTTATACTTAAAGCCACTTCAGGATGTAAAAAGCAACGCCCTCAATTTGTGTCGAAGTTGAGTTTTTTCACTATTGTATTGGATATTGTTGTAATAAAGACCTGGCAAAATTGAAAGGGGATTTTTAGACAAACATGTCGAGATCCCAACATTTATGACGTCATGAAATTATAAAAAAAAGTTTGAATTTTTGAAATAAAAAAGACTCATTGTGTCTTTAATAAGTCAACATTTTTTGTACATATATTCATGCGAGACTGATATAAAGAATGACGCAAAAATGTATCACCTTCATTTACTCTTTCACTAAAAATAGTCAACATATTTTTTAAACCTCCAATAATGCCTATAATTGAGCGAGGTGGCCGAGCGGTCTAAGGCACTGAACCGTCGGCAGGGTAAAAAGATAGACCGAGCGGCCCTGGTTCGAGCCCGCGAGAGTCGGGTCTCTTGGTCATACTCAAATAGTTCCTATAAGGTCGGAAATTGCATACTCGCATGAAGTGTGATTATGGAATTCTCCTCGCTCCCACCCATTGCGTAGAATGTGCAGGTATATGCAATGGGTGCCCGGCGCCTCATGGTTCGGAGAGTCATGTAAAGCTGTTGGTCCCGTGTGTCATAGGAGTCAATCCTGAGCACGTAAATGTTGCAGGCCTCATCGATAAGAGTAGGGGATCATCCCGGGCCTGTTACCTGCACTCATCACTCTTGGTACCTTTCAACCCGCATTGGGCCAGTGTGGAAGGGTCAACATGTTGAGGCTGTGGACTGACAGTGGATGATGAATGCCTATAATGTTTTATTTTCCATTAAAAAAAATCAGATCGCTTTATCAAATTATTCTAGAGATAATTCTGTTCTCTCAATGCTGGCAATCAATTTACACAAGGACTTTTTTAGCCTTTATGGTAATCGAACACGGCTGTCATGATTTACATGACTGAGTAATCACAAATTGACTTATCCGTACTACAACAATTAAACCATGTTAAAGATTTTCGAGAGATTTCCGCGTTTGTAAAATATTTTCCCCAGTATGAATCTCAGTTATTTTCTCATTGTACTACATCACTCTCATTATTTATCATCATATTAGTATTTTTACTGTATTCTGTAATGAACAAAATAAATATTGACTAATTGATTGATTGATAAAACGTGGAAAATAAAGTAATAGTTACACACTTGAAACAAAACATCTACATTAACAAACAAGGGGAAAAGTGAGGGTATATCAAACATCCCCCATCCCCTTGATTTCCGCCCATGGTGTAAACCTTTGTTTAAAAATACGCCCACAATGAAAACGAACAAATGACATTATCTTGGTTTTTAGACTACAACGAATGCAATTCCAACCCGTGCCAAAACGGAGGCACCTGTTATGACAAGATTGGTGGATTCGTCTGCGCATGTGTGGATGGTTTCAGTGGAGAAATTTGTGAGAGTGGTGGTATGTATATTTTAACCATTTTATGTGTTTATATCATTCTGTAAATGAAAGGTAAAAGACCTAGCCTGAATGTAAAATTAAGCATTTTTATTAGGGGAGTTTACCGATTTAAGGTTAAATGTTACGAAGGATTACGAAGGGTATCTTCTAAAACTAGTACCACTCGTAGGGTTTCATCTTCATTAACATGGTATCCCAAGACCAAGCTTCATTAGGGGTGTTTTTATAGTTATTATAGGGTACCGGTCATATTGGGGTACCAGAGCGTTCAGTCAGTGGGAAGGTCTGTAAACATTGTTGGACCTCAGTGTCAGACAGGGTCTTTTTGCTTTCTCGTGTACAAGAATATAGCGCTTGTCGGCGTGACCTCCCGACTGACTGCGTTGGAAAGCAACTATGAACCAACCAGCAACTGTAGAGATCAGCAGGAGCATTTTCTAAAAATATAAATATTGATTTCAGCCATATTTATACCCTAACCCTAACAGTACCCAAAGCTTCAAAAAACTACCGCGCTAAGTTCCACGTGATGCGATTTCGCTATTAACCGAACCCATACCTATGGGCAGGAAATGCTTGGTAGTGGAAAATAAAATAATAGTTACACACTTGGAACAAAACTTCTACATTAACAAACAAGAAGAAAAGTGAGGATATATCAAACATCCCCCATCCCCTTGATTTCCGCCCATGATGTAAACCTTTGTTTAAAAATACGTCCACAATGAAAACGAACAAATGACATTATCTTGTTTTTAGACTACAATGAATGCAATTCCAACCCGTGCCAAAACGGAGGCACCTGTTATGACAAGATTGGTGGATTCGTCTGCGCATGTGTGGATGGTTTCAATGGAGAAATTTGTGAGAGTGGTATGTTTATTTTAACCATTTTATATGTTTATACCATTCTATAAATGAAAGGTAAAAGACAAGCTTATTAACCTCGCCTGAATGTAAACTTAAGCATTTTTGTTAGGGGAGTTTACCGATTTAAGGTTAAAATGTTATGTAGAAATACGAGGGGCATTTTCTAAAACTCGTAGCACTCGTAGGGTTTCATCTTCAATACGGTTAACTTGGTATCCCTAGACCAAGCTTCATTAGGGATGTTTTTATAGTTATTATAGGGTTATGGTCATTTTGGGGTACCTGAGCGTTCAGTTAGTGGGCAGGTCTGTAAAAATTGTTGGACATACGTGTTGGACAGAGTCTTTTAGCTTCCTCGTGTACAAGAATATAGCGCTTGTTGGCGTGACCTCCCGACTGACTGCGTTGGGTCTCGATAAAGCAACTATGAATCAACCAGCAACTGTAGGGATCAGCAGGAGCATTTTCTAAAAATTTAAATATTGATTTCAGCCATATTTATACCCTAACCCTAACAGTACCCAAAACTACAAAATACTACCGCGCTAAGTTCCACGTGATGCGATTTCGCTATTAACCGAACCCATACCTATAGACAGGAAATGCTTGGCCCGACCAGGGGTCTGTTCCCGAAACTCGGTCGTAAATCCACGTACATACGATGACATGCCCGAGAGGACCAATTTGTCCAAAGCACTGTGTAACTGGCATGAAAAGGTCTGTTATGTACGACATACGCATGAGTTAGTATACACGTAGCGTTACGCATGGGTTTGGGGAACGGACCCCTTGCCCGTAGACGTTGCGTGCCACAGGCGGTCGTGCAGGAGTGGCGTTCGGGGGTAAAGGACTTATTCCGTCCTCAACTTGTGTTCCAGGACAACATCTTTTCCATTCGTCTCACAGGGCAGCTATTCACCAATTTCTATTTCAATCGCTGACTATTTTTGTTGCAATTGCTCACTCTACCTCACTCAAAAATGTAAGCATAATAAATTAAAGTTTTGTGTCTAGACAATGATTCGAACCCACGACCTTTGCACAAAGCGAGCGCCTATAGACATTAACGGAGCAAAGCGCAAACATAATCATGAATAGCACCGTGCTATGAGACGAGTCGAAAAGATGTGGTACTGGAACACAAGTTACGGACGGAATAAGTCATCAGCGCGTGCGTGTTGAGTTGAGTTTTTTCACTATTGTAATTGGATTTGTGTGTTGTCAAAAGACCTGGCAAAAATTGAAGGGGGTGGGGTTTGACAAACATGTGAAGATCCACATTTATGACGTCATGAAATTATAAAAATGGTAGTTTTGAAATTTTTTGAAACAAAAAAGACTCTTGTGGCTTTAAAAAGTCACAATTTTTTTTACAATATATTTATGCAAAGCCGGTATACAAATGACGCACATTGTGTCAACCTCATTTACTTTTTCACTCAAAATAATCAACCATACTTTTTTAAACCTCCAATACTGCCTATAATGGTTTATTCTCCTAAAAAAGAAATCAGATCGCATTTATCCAACCATTCTAGAGATAATTAAAAAAAAATCATTGGTTTGACGCATTCTGTTCTCTCATGCTGGCATCATTTAATCCAAGGACTTATACATCCCTCTCATTATTTATCATCATATGTATTTTACTGTAATTCTGTATGAACAAAATAGATTGGACTAATTGATTGATGATAACGTAGAAAATAAAATAATGGTTTACACTCTCTTGGAACAAAAACATCTAACTGAACAAAAAAAGGGGAAAAGTGCAGATATATCTAAACATCCCCCCATCCTCCTGATTTCCGCCCATGATGTAAACCTTTGTTTAAAAATACGTCCACAATGAAACGAACGAATGACATTATCTTGGTTTTTTAGACTATCAATGAATGCAATTTCCAACCCGTGCCCAAAACGGAAGCACCTGTTCTGACAAGATTGGGGATTCGTCGGCGCATGTGTGTATGGTTTTCAAATGGAGACATTTGTTAAGAAATGGTAGGTCACATTTTAACTATTTGATGTGTTTATACCATTCTGTAAATGAAGGTAACAGACTAGCTTATTAAACCTCGCCTAAATGTAACATTGCATTTTTTAATTAGGGAGTGTTCACCGATTAAGGTTGAATGTTATGTAGATTACGAGGGGCATCTTATAAAACTCGTACCACTCGTTAGGGTTTCACCTTCATTACGGTTAACTTGGTATCCCTAGACCAAGCTTCATTAGGTGTTTTTTATAGTTATTAATAGGTTCGGTTCATATGGGGGTACCACAGCGTTCAGTCAGTGTGCAGGTCTGTAAAAATTGTTGGACCTCAGTGTTGGACAGGGTCATTTAGCTTCCTCGTGTACAGAATATGCGCTTGTTGGCGTGACCTCCCGAACTTACTGCGTTAGGAAAAGCAACTATGAACCAACCACAAGTGTAGGGATCAGCGGAGCATTTTCTAAAATATAAATATTTGATTTCAGCCATATTTAACCCTAACAGTATCCAAAACTACAAAATACTACCGCGCTAAGCTTTGCCACGTATGCGATTTCGCTATAACCGAACCCATCCTATGGGCACGGAAATGCTGGCCGGGCCAGGGTTCCGTTCCCGAACTCATACGAAAATCTACGTACTACTATGCCATGCCCGAGAGGACCAATTTGTTCAAAGTTAACTGTGTAACTGTATGAAAAGGTCTGTTTTGTACACATACGCATGGTTAGTATAAAACGTAGCGTTACCCCATGAAGTTTGGGGACGGACCCGCAGGACCTCATAGACGGTGCGTGCCAAGGCGGTCGGCATGAGTGGCGTTCGGGGGCAAAGACTTATTCCGCCTCACTTGTGTTTTTCCAGTACAACATATTTTCCATTTCGTCTCACAGTGCAGCTATTCACCAATTTCTATTTCAATCGCTGACTCTGAATTTTTGTTTGAAATTCCTCACTCTACCAGTAGAGTGAGGAATTTCAACTAAAAATCAGAGTCCGCGATTGAAATAGAAATTGGTGAATAGCTGGCCCTGTGAGCGAATCCCAGTAGAAGCCCCGTCCCCTTCTTTGCTTTTTTCTCCCTATGCCTCCTTTTTCCCGGGACTTAGGATAAATACGGAAGGGTTAGGTTAAATTGACTCCTATATATGGCAAACTACACCTTTGCAGAATCCTTGTTTCAAAGACAAAAATCACTACTTTCAATTTAAGGCCAATTTTACAAAGATGACCTCAATACAAGGCCATTTTTCCTTTAAGATATGAACCACCTTGAGCAGAAGTTTTTGCCCAACCAATCGATCACTAGAAACTGACCCTGGGGTGTCCACAGCAATGGTTGTATGGGACAATCCCTCGTTCACTGAAAATTTCCTATTGTATGTGGTGCAATTCAATGTCAGGACTAACTTTTACGATAGGACAAACGAAAGTAAATGTTGCGAGTGCCCCGCCAGGACTGACAACAAAGCAATCTGCTCTTTAATATCAACATTGTTGGTATGTTATATTACGTCACGGTGCTTAAATTGCTAGCATTTTTATAGCAAACATTATAATGACCGTTTATGGCAATCCATAAAAGGGCCATAACGTATTGCCGCAACGCGTTGCGAAAAGTAGCAACGCGTTGGCGACATTTCGGCAACCGTTGGCGACAGTTCAACAACGCGTTGCGGTGTCGGTCCACTCAAAATCACATTGAATTTTTTTGACGTATTTCAAAAAAATAGACCCCAAACGCGTTGCAATTATCTATCTAACAACGCGTTGTTGAAACTCACAACGCTTGCAATAGCCCTCACAACGCGTTTCGATATTCCAACGGCATTGTGAGCTTTACAACGCGTTGCGAAGGTCCACAAGCTAAGGGTTATAACGTTATTTTTATCCAACCAGGCTTCAAACCAACCTCAATTCCACTGCGTTTTTCTAATTACCACTCTTTTGCGACATTTTCGGCACAACGCCGTTGCGGCGTCGGCCCATCAAAACACATTAATTCTGTGACGTATTTCAAAAAAATATGTCCTACACCGCGTTGCGGCAATACGTTATTGGACCCTTCTGGCTTTCACAACGCGTTGCAGCCATCACACGCGGTTTTGTCGAGCTTCACAAACGCGTTGTGAATTTGCAATAAGGGTTCATATAAGCAATAAAGGGTCATAACGTATGCCGCAACGCGTTGTGAAGGTTTCAACGCGGTTGATGAGGTCGCAACTCGTTGTGAGATTTATATGTTTTGAATACGTCACAGAAATCATGAGTATGATTGGCCGACCCCTCACGCGTTGCCTGAAATGTTCGCATCGCGTTGCTAAATTCGAACGCGTTGCTGAAATGTCGCAAGGCGTTGTGGCCGAAATGTCTCAACGCGTTGTGACTTTCTCACAACGCGTTGCGGTCAATACGTTATTTCCCTTATGGCTTGTTAACCTTAGAACTACGAGCAAACGCGTTGCGAAGCCTTGCAACGGTTGTTGAGCTCGCAAAAACAAAAACAAACGCGTTGTGAAGGTTATACTTGCAACGCGTTGCAAGTTATCTAGCAACGCGTTGTGTGTCTATTTTTTGAAATACGGTTTCACAGAATAATTCAGGATTTTGATTGGCCGACACCGCAACGCGTTGCTGAAATGTCGCAACGCGTTGTCCGAAATGTCGCAACGCGTTTGCCGAAATGTAGCAAACGCGTGCTAACTTTCTAGCAACGCGTTGCGCAATACGTTGGCCTTTATGGCTTTCATAACCGTTGCTACCATCTTAACCTAGTTGGTACTTGGTTACAGTAACTAACTTCAAGTATTAAAACTCCGTGTTATATTAAATTAGTTCTTTATGTGAAGTCCGATACTGAAAGATGGTTGAATTTTTAAATACATTCCAACATATAGAGTAGCACTGCCAGCTTATTCAACACGTGTCTCTCTGAAATAACATTTTTAAATTAGGGTATTATGGATTTTAAAATAAAATCAACGGTTATCGTTTAACCAGCTAAGTTACATGTTTCTGCCATAACCTCAAAATTTAGATAAGGAATAAACTTTCTACAAAATATCGGTTGTTTCTTTTGCATTGCTGTTGGTTCTAGCACTTACTGATGTCATGTACAAACGTGCACTGTTAGCTTTGTTTTGTCCTTTTCCCAACTTCATAAAGGCAGATGATTCTTGCCAAATTGTTGTGCTGTTGTTTTACTGTTTGTCTTCCTATGTTTGTTTGTTTAAATACATAGTTATTTTTGGTATACCCTCCGTTCCCAGTGGGAGTGTGAAGGATTTGTTGTTAACTACCTTTTAGCTTTTTTTAGCTTAAACAGTCTGCGGAAAGTGTATGGGGAAGCTCGACATGATGACATGTATACTTCATTAACAAATAGATGTCATTGTTTCCTTACACACTATGCTGTACTGACACATTTAATGGTATTTTTATATCTTTAGATACCGAAAAACCAGTCATCTTAAACATTGCAGACAATATTACACAACTCACTGAATACAATACTACCTATGCTAAGGTGACTTGGACAGAGCCATCTGCCAGAGATAATTCAGGTTCCCAGACCCTGACTTCAAATTATCATTCAGGATCACTCTTCAGTGTTGGTGACACATCGGTGATTTATACAGCTACAGATCCTTCGGGAAATATGATATCACAGATTTTCACAGTAACAGTGAAAGGTACGAATGTGTAAATATTGTATATATACTCAGGGACAAAATTTGCAAACCAATTTCGCCTATTCAAGGTTTGTAAATGACAGCACATGGTTTGGCACCGCATATTTGAACAAAAGATGATCTGAAAATGTTAACAATGCTACGTTTAATAAACTTTTGGCTGTTCGCAGATGATTGTTCACGATAGACATCTGCACCTTCAAATTATGTCCAAACCACAAAAAGTCGCCCTAATTCTGTCCCTGACTAAAATATGCATGCACTTATTTTTATTGTACGTACTGTCAAAATGTTCTTATAGTTATTAAAAGAGAAATAACATGAATTAGAGAACATTAAGACTCTAATTCTATTTTGGACGAAATCGGAGGGGAAGCCCGCTCTGTCGATATCGTGTTGACACAGGGCCCTGAACCTGCTCTGTCTGGCAGGGTCTTGCCGCTGACGACAGAGGGCGTTTCTCAGAAACCAATTCACCTTTCTTGTTGATGCGTCTTGTATGGCATTTCTTGGACAAAAACCCTCCCATCCCGCCCTTTGGTGGTGATGGCCCCTTTCGGGAAGGAGTTTTGGGGTAACAATGATGGGAATGAGTTAAGTTTCTCAAAGAACTACGATCAAGATTGGATGAGTTGTACCTCCTTCATATAGTGAATAAGGTCAGCCTTCCCTAAAGATCAAGATTGGAGGAGTTGTACCTCCTTCATCAAGTGCATGAATAGAATAGGGAATGTGTCCAGCCTTTACTTAATGTCAAGATTGGACGAGTTATACCTCCTTCATAAGTGCAAAAATAGAATAGTGTATGAGTTCAGCCTTCACTAAAGGGCAAGTTTGGATGAGTTATACCTCCCTCATTAGTTGGATGAGTTAAACCTCCCTCATAAGTGCAATAAGGATGAGTTAAACCTCCCTCATAAGTAAAAAAAATGGAATAGTGTATGAGTTCAGCCTTCACTAAAGGGCCAGTTTGGATGAGTTATACCTCCCTCATAAGTTGGCCAATTGGATGAGTTAAACCTCCCTCATAAGTGCAATAAGGATGAGTTAAACCTCCCTCATAAGTTGGATGAGTTAAACCTCCCTCATAAGTGCAATAAGGATGAGTTAAACCTCCCTCATAAGTGCAATAATAGAATAGTGAATGATTTCAGCCTTCACTAAAGAGCAAGATTGGATGAGTTAAACCTCCCTCATAAGTTGGATGAGTTAAACCTCCCTCATAAGTTGGTTGAGTTAAACCTCCCTATATATAAGTGTAATAAGATGAGTTCAAACCTCATAAGTGCATAATAGAATAGTCGAATGTGCTCAGCCTTCACTAAAGACTATAATTTCTTATGGACGAGTGAACCTCTTCATAATTTATAGGATTTTAATAGTTCATTGATCACTAATTTTATGATTACGTGCAAAGTTATATCACAGCCTATTGGAATTTGTTAAATTGGACGCATCAATAACGATTGGTGATGGGGACCAGCATTTCGTGGTGTGCAGGGATTCATTGACAGAGTCCAAGTCCCATCCGTGTCACATGATTGAAAGGAACATTAGAGGGGGGGGGGGCGCAAGCATGATCCGTTTAGAGGCAGCCAAGTGGAGGGCAGAGCAGCGCAGTAAATAGAATGAGGGTACCGATCTTGGAATTCCTAATAATTGAAACTAACCGTTTCAATCAGAACGTCGCAAAAACAAAAGAAAACATAAAACAAAGATGTGCGGGAGAATGTGTATTGTATAAAGACCCCAACTAAAACAGTAACAATCGTGGATAAAATGAAAAGGGGTACAAATTTTCAATCGGCCTAACTCAATAAATGGTTTTTCTGAAAGATGTTTTTTTCGGTGTCGGAAAACCTAAACGACACGCCACGTTGTCAAGATATGTATTTAATTGTAGGTTTATCTATTTTCCTCTTCGTTTAAAATACAGGCGCTTTGAGGGTCTCTTTTTTGAGATACCCGGTAGCTCTACATACCAAAGCTGTGGGTAAAGGTTTGCCCATTGTTGGTTAAATCCAAAACAGTGTAAAATATTGGTAATTTGACAGGAACGTTGGCCGGAATGGTTACTCAACGTTGGCAAAATGCACCTTAAAGTCATGAATTGGGGAAATCACAGACGCTTTGGTTACAGTTGCTAATAATTAGATGTTGGTCAACGATGCATCTTTTGTAAGTAGGCCTCTTAAATTACTCATTAGTTCGCACATCGGTTCTATCATTCTATCATTCTTTATTTCCGAAACGAAAAAATACAAAAAATACAACTGGGTGAACGTAAACAGCAATATTAACATAAAGAATACCACATTTTTATGGAGGAAGTGTCGAAAGGCAGTAAAGGGCACAGAATGTAACCACCACCTCTAAAATGAAATTGTAACATTCATATTAAAAACACAAGGACAAAGAAAACAGTCACACAACGAACACAACAAAGGACAAGTCCAAAGTCAATGATAGAAAGAAATTAAATAGATTACTATTGCTTTCGAAAGTGTTTAATTGAATTGAATTTTTTGAAATTGATCAACTCAGGAGTTCCACAAGATTGGCCTGCTGTTCTAATTTGAATTTATCACTGAATACCATCTTTATATTGTTGGATTTTAAAATTATTCGTTTTCTGTTGCTAGTTATGGATCTTTTCAGATCTCATGGTGAACCAAAATCCATTGAATGAATTTGCCAATAATTGCAAAGTAATCTGAAATATGCACCCACTTCTAGTTTATACACAGCTATATATTAAAACATTATATTTATGAAAAATGGTGCCAATGACTGCTGATAATGGACTATTTGATATGATTAATGCCCATTTTTGAAGTTTGTGAATTTTTCCAATATTTGCCACAAGAGCTTCCCAGGTATTATTACCATAATTTAATTGTAAGACAAGTGTACAATATAGGTTAATAATAAAATGGTCATATGCGCTCGGTGTATAGTATTTACAGCTGTTGATCATACCAATATTCCGCGATCTTGTTTTCGATTACCATCAATGTGGTGCATCCAGGTTACAGGTACTCAATTAAATTACTCTACAAACTAGTCTTTGGTACCTTTGTAGACGTGTGTTGTCAAGAATAATATCTATATCGCCTTGTACATTACAACCACCTCCATTTCTATTTTAGTCACTTTGAGGGTGTACCCGTAATCGGGAATTAGTGCCGATGCGATTCTGTTGGTAAATCAATCGTGCACATATTCTTCGCAAAGTCACCACAGCAGCCAACAACATCCCGCTGTGCAATGGATTAAACCAGCATCAGTTCACGCACTACTGCCCATTCGAAAACACGGACATTTCGAATTTCAAGAAAAATCGAAGGACCGTTTTATACCACCTGAAAACCGTTATACAGAAAAATTCTAACCGGTTCACGTATTTTGTTTTAACTCCTTATTATTAAACCCGGATATCAAATTTTCACAGGACGTCCTACTAAAGTCTGGTGAAGAGACTCTATTTGAACAATGGCGGTCATGGATCATTAAACACTTTCAATAAATCACGGTTGATGCCAAAGAGGTTCTATATAGATAGAGAGGCACAACGTTACGTATCTTTAGAAATTCACCGTCCGCAGTGTTTTGCCGACCACAAAGAAAAACATTAGGTACCAAACAATAGAAAGCAAGGGCTGCCTCCGCTTCTTCCACATATGTGGGTGCCGGCTTGCATATACACTAATCGGTAGTGATACAAATTCATGTATGTGTTAGAGGTGGCCAGGTGTGTAATAATAGTGTACCTGGATCATGGTGTGCGAAATACTCTTTTTTTCTCATAATGCAATGCGCGCTCAGGTGAAAAGATGTTGTATTCATTGAGGCGGTGGTTTATTTAAATCAGACGACTGATGTGTCATTTAATTCGTTGCGTGGCCATGGGTAGGACAAAATTTACCACCCAATAGCACCAAATCCAAAACTGAATTTTGGCGGGGATGTTTGTATCGAATTGACAGTATTATGTATACAAGCAACCAAAATGATATTATTCCGTGCAATATTCAAAATGTCAGCGCCAGATCGGACGACTGAGTTGAATGAATTGCGTTCACCCAATTTGGTTAGATGCTATGATCCATGGTTGCAATTCTTATCCAAACCCTCGTTCGCCCAATAAGCCTTTTCGCCGTTACCATGGTACAGATAATGTCATGGGTAATAATAGAGACGATTCGTGTGTATCCCCATGAATCAATCCGTTTCTTTAACAACATTTTCATTGCGTGCCGCATTCAGGCCCATTCAAAACATTGTGTCTCCGTTCGAGAGTCACATATTTGATCGCCTGTAAGGCAACAGTAAATGTGAGTCCTTAGTGATTTGAAGATGGTCTATTAATTCATTAAGACTTTCTTATGTTGTTTTGCTCTGTTTCAACTAAGGACTCACAAAATAATCATAATCCCAGATAAAAATTGGGTTTTTAGTCTTGCAAAAGTTCTTTGAAACAGCCACAGATCGATACCCGGAAAATTTTCTCCCTAGAAATGAACGAAATCTCACGTGTGATACGATTCTTGAAAGGCCGGCGATCTGCCATCGCATTGGCTCGTGGGATTGCACACTGGAATCTTCTCTTGTAATAATAATCTATACTATAAAGAGCGAACTTCGCCATGTTGTTTGTCCCCTGGAGGATGACATGTTGCACCCAGGGAGGTCGCCATGTTGACCGCCATGTTAAAATGTTGTACCCGTTGTGCTTAGTCAGGCGAGCCCCTTTCCATCGTGACTTGCGATTGCTCGGGGGTTATGTATTCAACATTGTTCATACTGATGATAATGATAAATTCATTTGAAATTGCAAAAAAACGTGTTTGTATGTAAACAAATCGTTCATGCGTATTGAATTCTGGTGGGGTGACAAAGAGTAAATAGTAAATTTAATTAAAAATGAGGGCACCTTCGTCCCGGGTACGTAGTTATATTCATGTTCGTGCTTAAACTTATGACATTGACTCCAGTGAGTTGACCTTTGTGCTATCTCAAGAAATTATTAATTTTGATGATGATGATGAAAAGAGAAACAAGAAGGCCGGCCCAACCCCCCCCTACTGCAAAAACCGTCAGATTGATTAAGATTACGTATTTTATTTAATTTGAGATTTCCTAATGATGCAATGAATGAAGGCGACTGGCAAAAAATGTCGTGACTTTTGGTTTCAGTCAAGACATCGCATGCAGGCCTGATCGCGAGGGGGAGCTGAAGTCAGTACATGTCATGGTGGTACTGGTGTACACTAATTAATACAGCAAAACATGGTGCTCGCGAATTAACTGTGTTATGCAAATTCAATTTCGTTTGTGTAATATGTGCATAAACCTGCATAAAATAAAAACAAGATGTCGAAAACAAAGTATAGGAGCTTATTAAAACGATCGTTCATGAAGGCGGACATGAAATGTTTCAAAACGGGGGGGGGGGGGGGGGGTTCAAACAGGTCAAAACCTGATAGAGTGTACGATCAATCCTATCTGGCATTACCGGTTCATGTATTGGTGTAAAAGGGAGGTTTATTTTGAGTCTATTTTACTCAAAAGGTTTGCAAATAAGACACCAACAGAAAAACACCAGCAGGAAAAAAAAAACATCTTATGTTGTATTGTTAAGCATTTTATTTCGGGTTCTTGCAACATGGCTGCAACATTACTCTACTGTTTTACAAGGGTGACATGACATGCAACGTGAAATGCGGTGTACATGCATGGTGTTATAAATGGCACAATAGTCAAAGTGGTACTCACACACCACACTGTAAATATTACAGCCATCTACAGCAACAAATACTGTAGAATAATTAGAAAAAACTACAGTATTTGGCTGTGCAATTGGAAATAAAGCAAACTACTATACTATATATTATGAATAATAAAATTAATTTTCAATTTATACAATTAAAAATGAAAGAGTATGCAGAAAAATTTGATATGCCTGGGCTGAGTCTCAAGTTTGGTTGGGGTAGGGAGGAACGTTGTAGTAGTGCCTCCGAGAATTGGGAAGTAGGGCCCATTATGTCTATAGTGATTTTTTGCCGAAAAAGGGACCATGGACATAGCCATACCCAGGCAGAGAGATTATTAAACCGTGAAAATGTTTGCCATGTTTTCTTCAAATTTTGACCTTTTACGCAATTTGGAAAATTTTGGCTTAAATTTTCACATAATAGTTAATCATATATTAAATATCGCAATAATTGGAGACCTTTTCGTTTCAGTCATTAATTCAGGGGTTCTCAATAGGCGACCCATGTGTCAAATTCGGCCCGGCAACCATTGATTTGTGGCCATCAATTGCTCAAAAATAAAAGGAAAAACATAAGAAATCAGGTGTATGGCCCTCAAGTAGGGAACTTCAGATATGTTCAGAATTACCTCTGGCCTTCATCCTAAAATATTGAGACCCCTGCATTAATGTAGCATGTTGGCGGCGTTCGTAAACTAGTTATCTGGAATGCAATAACGACCGGACACTTCCGTCCATGGAAAATGTTTGTACTATATGCGCAAGAAAGGCGTCAGGCGAATGTAATGGACATCACATAATCATTAGGCCTAAAATGGTATAGTCAGTGTGTGAAGGCAATTCCGATGATGATGTACACCACAGGATTTTTAGCAGAGAATTTTGATTAATTGTATAGCTTAAAATTTTTTACAACACAATAAAAATATACATTTTCTGAATTTTGCCGTTTCGTTTATAAATTGCGAAAAAAAAAACATTCAAACACGTATAGACCTATACCAACAGTGCCGGCGGCTCAAGAAAGTGGGCCAAATCGAGTAAAAAGGGAATTATTTTGGTTAGTCGCATTAAATACGTAAAAATTACAGTCGTGCATGAGTCTGATGTAAAGTGAAGTAGAGTAGGTCTATGAATGTTAATGTTTGAAGACTTGCATGTTTTTAACTCTTTAAGCGGCACTTTAAAAACTAGGTTTCATCGTAGACATGACTGAGAAACTTTTAGGGTAATTCAAAAGTCCGTTTAAAAGGTGTTTCAGTCCAGTGCAATCGTGCGCCAATATGGTTTGACAAAACGATGTTCATCTTTTCCTATAAAACCATGGTCAACCCCAAAAACATCTTTTTATTTAATCCGTTCTCTCTGAGATGACTAAACCTAACACTTTTAACAAATTTGGTCCATTGCAGAGAGTGGCGAGCCTAGCTTGAGATGTTGCTCCCAGACAGCGATTAGCGGCCAAAAAATCACAAATTTGGCAAAATTGCGTGCAAAATCGCAAAATTTTGGATTGTTTTATCCTAAAATCAGGCCCGTACGCCGGGGGGGAGGGGAAAAGGTTCCACCTTTTTGCCTATTTGTGTTTTATAAGATTGTCCAAAATTACAGAAAATATGACGAATAAAAAAAAATACACTTTTTGGTGATGAGATGTTTTCAAAACGTTCCAAAAAATGTCTGAATTTTTAGGGGGGATTATGTCTTCCCCCCCCAAGTCCACTTTTTCGAAGACCCGCAACCCCCTAAAAAAATCCTGGTACGGGCCTAAATTCAACTTCTTCCCCCCCCCACCCTCCGAATTTCACTAAAAGAAGCAAAAAAGAAGTTGGCGCCGGCACTGCCAAGGAAAAGGAGGGAAACAGATACAGAATGCCACCAGAGCAAAAGGTATATTAAGAATGCCGTTCACCATCCGGTTCAAGTCTATAAGTCTGTGCCGGAAGGAACAAGAATTTGCACAAATACTGTTCATTTGGTATCATTGCAGTTGAGAATATCTTTCAAAATAAAATTTTGTTGTGTATTTTGCACGAAGCTCACTTAAAAATTGAATAACACCTCACGAATCGGGCAACACCGTATGAAGTGATATGGATGGGTTTCGGGCTGGTGTTTCCAAAGCTTGTAGGGGAATGCGGTGATAGAGAATGTGTCAAAGCAGGGGGGCTTTTTGGTTTTAAAGGCAGCCAAATTGACCATAAATTTGCTAAATTGTTAAAAAGGGGGGTCTTTTGGTGACAGTTTGTCAACATTTTCTAAAAAGTAAAAGGTCTTTGGGTGAAAAATTTCAAAATTGTCGAAAAAATGGAATCTTTGGATTAGACGACAGAATTTTAAAATTATAGGATCATTGGTTGACAATGTTGCTTAAAAGCCTAACATACGCGTCTCATCATAAAGGACCCCCTCCTTCACATGTTTAATCAGGAGTAGTGTATATCCAATCTATGGATGCCGTTAGGCAGCAGTTCTGAGGGGCGGCAAATGCAACAGTGATCGCGTTCAGAGGGGGAAGTCAGCCCGATCCGGGAAGAAATCCTTCCCGGATCGGAGGGTTACGCCCCAAAAGCAAGATTTTTCATGTTCCCATCAAAATGTGAGCAAGTCACGGATTTTACCTCAAACTTTCTTCCCAAGAGACCGCAATGGGGGTCTTTGGGAGTGCGTGCACGCACATTGGTAAAGCAAATGTTCACCTGACGGGCTTCATAGCTCATGTTGAAATAGGGGCCAAAATCTTGACAGCTCTTGACCTAACACATTTGAGGAATACAAAAGGCAAATAAGGGAGAAGGCTTGGAGAAAATAATGTCTCTGAAGTTTTGCGTTATGCGAAGAGTGATCAACCCGTTTAGTGACCGCTCCCATTCAAATCGAAGCGCGGGCAACCGCTAGTGTGAGATAAACACGATACGAATGTTGAAGTTTCCCAATGAAGTGAACTTTGCACTTATCATAAAATGCTTGGTAATCGTGCCTTGATGACCATTTCATCTTGATTATTCCGTGACAAATGCGTATTTGAACATTGCTAATGGTACACCTGATAATAATTAAAATTATTGTCGATGACAAGAAGAATCAATTGGATTCCCAAAGAATCGCAGTTCATTCACGGCATTGCAGTCTATGAAGGAGGCTGTACTCTTTATCTCACAAAATGGAGGATCGATCCGATTTCTAAGCAGTTGCAGAAATTACAGCACAGTCGCATTTGGGACACTTTAACAAAATAGTGATAATGTATGTCAATTACTTACGGAAGACGATCCTATTCTGTTCAGGTTTCAGGTTTTTATTGCATATAATTCTCGTCACCTCGGTACCAGATTTGATTTAAACATAATAGTATAATAGTTTTTATAGAAATCTAGTTGGAATGAGCTTCTACTTTGCCTCGGTTGACAAGTAACGCTGGCAGGACCACTTTGCAATCCGTTGTGCGTGTGTATGTATATGTGAATGTGTATGTGTGTATGTGTCACTAAAATGTTAAGTTTTTTATTGGGCGGCCCACAGCTTAAATTCTTTGAATATAGTGAGCACGAAAGCCGAGAATTCTAGTTTATTTATGTTGTCTTTTATTATTACTTTCGAAATCCTGCCAATTCAGTTGCATTGAAATAAAACCTCTTTGAAAAGAAGAACTCTGAGTGAGTATACACCAGGCACAATATGTTAGGTATAATAAGAGTAATATTTGTAATTAGTAAATGGTTGCTGATGCTGTTCATTTATGGTAGGAGTTCTATTATGTGTCTTTCTAGTAACATTAAAATTTAAATTGTATCGGCTTTTTGTAATAGTAATATCATATTACTAATATTCAATATTGATTGGTCGCGGATATATTGCAGCATTTATAAAACATTGATGAGATGACTGGAAAAATTGCCTTGATCCCTGATAGACAAGAGAAATGAAAAAGCCAATATCTAGGCCCGCTTGTTAAAGGAAAGGGTGCAAACTTTACCTAGATATACATTTGTGATTGTTGTCAATAATTTGGCTACAAAAGTCTTCGAGAAAGGTTTTGTTGTTCTAACTATAACTGCCTCTTTTATGTTTTGTCCAGGCATATGTTTTTGTAATCAAAATAATAGGTAACTGCAATAATATGTGCGGCATTAAATTGTCATTTATATGAGTAATAGCTTTATAATAAAAAAAAATATTAAAATAAGTTATTAAGACCCGGTATTATATTTGAAACCTGCATTGTGTGTGTGGGGGGGGGGGTGGGTGTGTGTGTGTGTGTTTGTGTGTGTGTGTGGGTGTGATTTTTCTCTATAATGCAAAAAATCATTGACCTATTGACATTTATTATCGCGATGTTAGAATTTCGAAAGCAATCATCTTTTATCGGGTCGATGTATTAATATGCTCTATATTGCAAAGTGATGCGAACCAGACATTTAGTTCACTTGCTCCTAGCGCTTAGATTTTATGGAGTATTTCCAGAAAAAAAATTATTACTCAAAGTTCTGCAACATTCCGATGCATCGTTACTGAATGCTGTCAGTAACCCTATTGGAACATGCGCCTTCAGCAGGGGGATAACTAATTGAATTTTACTTCTACCAAAATATATATTGTATTACTATTTTAAAATGTCAAATTTCCGATGAGTGGGCCCAGCATATATACAGGTTATGAGAGTTTGGGGGTCTGCGCAGTCTACACATTTGATGACAACGCGTAAACCGGGAGGTTTTTCCCATTTTGATGAACTCTGTTGACATTTTGTATTAATGTGCGACTGCCACGTCATCAGTACAATTGATGTTGTTTTCCAGCTTGTTGGGAACCTCTTGGAATGGAATCTAATGAAATTCAAGATAATCAGATAACATCCTCCACCAATGAGAATATAAAGGGACGATTAAATGGGGCGAATTGGTACTCATATGAATGGTTTCCATGGATACAGGTGGATCTTAACTCAACAAAAACCTTGGCTGGGATCTTGATACAAGGAGATCAATTGGAATGGGTAACAAGTGTGTGGATACAAGTTGGTGTAGATGCTAATCAGCTTAAATACATCCCTGACTACAAAACAAATAAGCCAATGGTACGTATGATTTGGATTACATAGTAGGCAAGTAGAAAACTCCAGAAGTACTAATAAGAAAACATATTCTTACATTAGGCAGGGCATCATTACTCCTACTCTGTTTTTGGGGGCGGATCCCTTATGAAAGCTGTTCATTTTGGAATTCTGAATTTTCGTATTTTTGGATATTGATTTTTTTAGAATAAGGTGGAAATTGAAATTCTTTCACGCATGAGGTTAGTCTTTGTCAAAGATTTATATTTATTTATATAGCGCCTTTCACAATGTATCAAAGCGCTATACATTAATTCCGCTGCCACTAGAATATGTCAGCAAATGCCCAAGGCATACTTATACCTTTGGGGCGGCGCTCAATGGAAATATTTCTAACAGCTACCCATTTAGCACCTGGGTGGAAAGAGGCAAGCGAGGTAAAGTGCCTTGCACAAGTGCACAACACCTTAGCCTCAGCGGGACTCGAACCCAGGACCTAAGCCTTCTGTAAATGTAAAACTCCGAATATCTCTGAGCTTATATTTCTAACAGCTACCCATTTAGCACCTGGGTGGAGTGAGGCAAGCGAGGTAAAGTGCCTTGCACAAGTGCACACCACCCTTGTCCTCCGCGGAACTCGAACCCAGGACCTAAGCCTTCTGTAAATGTAAAACTCCGAAATTCTCTGAGCTCTGATCGCCATCCTTAGTTTTTAAAAGCCAGGTATTTTAATAACAAACTAAATTAATATATCTCTGTCAATTATTCAGATTTATGTCATGTATGTTGTCATTTACAAACATATACTGCTAAAGGCAAGGTAATATGTTATCATTTACAGACATTTGCTGCCAACACACGAGGTAATGACATAGAGCTTATTACCTTTCCACATACTGTGACGTCTAAATTTGTCCGCATTGAGCCACTGACTAAGGTTTCAACTTCTAATAAGTATATGCTACGTTTTGAAATCCTGGGATGCCTTGCTGCCTTAGACGATTTACCAATAATCGATGAAAACGGTAAGAAACCCCTAGTAAATAAATATAAGATTGAATGAACAAAATAATTATAGCGTAAAATGATTATCGTGTTTGTTGCGCATTGTAAGGGTGCACTGTGATACGAAGTCTATTGTATTCTAATCATTAATTTATTTGATTTTAGACCAACAACCCGATTATGAAATACTGGAGCCTGAAGGTGGATATATAACAAGAGAGGGCGATGGGACTATTAATATTACTATAGCAAAGAATTGTGACCACTCCTGCGCAACAACGGGATCTGTGTGTAAGACATGTTTTATGCATTCTCGAAAATCAGAAACATATTAAGTGAACAACGTTACATTATCTTTGCTATCAAGTGGCCCTTCCGAGGATAATCCTAATCTGATTTTCTCGCTCGAGAAAATTCACAGTTCGTGGTTGTTTCTTCATTGCGTAAAGATTCCGGGTCATCGGGAATCAGCGAATCAGAAAATACTCAAACATATATAGCGGCTTACATGGAAACCGGTCAACACGCCGGGGGGGGGGGGGGGGTTCTTGGATTTTGGTCGGGAACCCATGCTCGTTCAAAAAAAAAGAGGGACTAGCTAGTCCAAAACGGATCGCCGTAATCGACTTCTTGCCATTTTATTGTCGGCAAGATGCGTACAATTTTCCTTGCATTTCATTAAAATCATTGCCGAATTCGGCAACTTTTACAAGGCCTGCAGTCATGCAGATGGCCCGGTCATCGGTGTCAAATTATAATCCTCGAATATCTTCACGGTGTATTTTACCTGCCGTTTGGTATTAGCCCTTTGAGCTGCATATCTGATTCCTTTCACATCTTCATCTACAAGCTCAAACCATGAATACTTATGCTGCGATTCAGCCCTTTCCTTGCTCTGAGACTTACACTACAGCACAGTACGAGTAAACAAAATGCGATCAGGGTATTCATCTCTTACACCAGCTTCAATATGTACACTCATAATACGGATGAATAGTTCGTACGACAGTTTTTTTTACGCTGGGAAGAGGTGTCCCGGGCATAGTTTATGAACTATGCCCACTCTGCCAGGGCATAGTTCATTTTTGTTCAATTCTTGAAGCTAGTTGAAATTAATGCCTCCACTTTTAACCAATCAGATGACAGGATCTATATATGAGGGAGGTCTACAAAGTACATATCAACCACAAACAAACTCGGTCATTGTAGACTCAGCTCCAGTTTTAGCTGACATTCCTAATCCCCACCAAGGCAGTCCTAGACTAGGCTGTCATGGTCAGTGTCAGTATAGGCAGTGCACAGTAGTTGAATTCTGCAGAGTATGCCTGAGGGTGACCACTGTAGACACTAGACTGGGGAACCTTTAACTCACCTCTTTAAAAGGCTGCCTGGCAGTGATCACCATTTCTCACAAAACACAGGGACATTTGAAAATTATTTATACATGAAGACATGGGAAGAAATTACTGTGTGGCTTGGCAGCAACACACAGCAGTGTGTTGCAACTTATGCAAGGCAAATGAAATTATAGTGAATGTCTAATGAATCATGTTTTTGAGTTTGAAAAATGTTTTCATAGTTTTTTCGCACACCCTTGCAGTCGTATCAATTGGGGGATGGACCGCTGTATCATCTGATGCAACCTACTTCAATCACATCATGATTTACTGCTATCAGTAATGTTGAAGTTAATTTTGATGCCATAGAAACAGAGAAAAAATATCAGCTAGAAATACAGATGACAACTTGCCTGAAAAACAAGAGAGTCTAATGGTTTACATAGCTCAGCGTGGCGGTATTTAGAGACCGGAAGCATTTACAATGATTACAATCATTGAACATGACAAAAACGGGAGTAAGTTGAACGTGTGTTAGAAGAAAGTTTAATGAAACTTGGGTAAAGCACACACTTTCACTGGATTACCTGTTTATAAAAGGGTTTGGTCCACAGTGCAACTATCGTAATAGTGTCTAGTATATTTCCAGTTACTATGTTACAGTTGATTATGAGGGTACCAAAATTCTGAAAGTTGATCATTGCTATTTTAATTTTCAATGAAGAATCATACCAGTGAAAACCGCCAATAACTGCTGTTCATGGCATAGAGATCGATATATAAAAGACTAGTAGCAGGGGACTGTAGTGTACGAGTGTGGCGCTTCCGGATAAAATGGTGAATTTGCACACAAGACTAGGTAGGAATGATAATCCATAAATAAAATTGATGGAAGGCACTTGCCAACCCCCCGTAATGGCCCCAGCTTGGGTTCAAGGTTATACATGGGCGTCAAAAATTTAAAATGTTCTGATGTTGTTAAAAGCACACCATGGTGTTTGTTACTGGTTAAAGGATTCTAAAAAGGTATTCTTAGTGTACCCTATCTATGGCTTATAGTTCGGAGTTATGGGGTAAAAAATGTAAAAATGTGTAAAAAAAGTCAATTTTGGTGTGTACATGGGTAAAAAGGTGAAAGTTGCTTTGATTCAGTTAGATATGTGCTGCAAATTGTTTACCTAGCTTAAAGGTATGTGAATAAGGAATAGTTTGCCTATAGGTGTGCTTAGTTTTCACGCTTTCCACAAAATATGGTCACAGGTCAATAGATCCAATAGTGCCAATAGCTGTTGACTTATTCGCCATTTTGGTTAATAAACAGACACGGGAAGATGTCAAAATTATCCTTATGATTCCATTCTATAAGCTAAACCAACAATTTGAACCACATTTTACAAAAATTGGAGAAACTTTTAATTTTGACCCCTGTACAAACCAAAATTGTCTTTTTTACCATTTTTACAGTTTTTACCCCATTACTCCTAAACTATAAGTCACAGGTAGTATAAACTATACCTTTTTGGAATCCTTGTAACCAGACAGACATCATGGTGTGCTTTTTCAACACAATCGGACCATTTTAAAAATGTTACCCCTGTGTAACCTTGAAATCCAAGCTGGGGGCCATGAAAGGGGCGTGGCAAGTGCTTCCATCAATTTTTTTGATTATCCATGTATAAAGTACTTGTGTACCAAAATTCACAATTTTATCCGGATTTGCACACTCACAAAAGATCTGTTCACTACAGTCCCCCACTATAGAGAACCGACGACCATCTTGATTCGACGAGCTCACGGACGGACGCTTACTGTTACCGCCCAAGCCCATGATATAGTATGTTCGTAGTTGCTATATATGACGAGTGTGACGTTTTTAACACATTAGCAGTGAACAGTTCTAATATTTTATTAATATGGACCATTCACCTCGGTAGGTGCGAAACAGTGTCCGCCAACTCGATCGGTTTTTTATTGGTAATCAGCGAATATAAGCGTGTTCTTGCCCATTCAAACAAGTTAACCGAGCCCAGCCCAGATGCCTTGGTTCATGACGGTTAAACAGTGTTTCATTTCTTACAACAGTAGAAACCTGTTCCAACCGAAAAGAACTGGGCGGACCCCGCGCGGGAAACAGGTGGTTAAGGTTTGAAGTATTTTCCTACCATACTAGTGTATGGTAACGCCGAATAAAGCTCATCACCACTAAATAAAACACCTCAAGCGTAACAGTATGTTAAATTCTACAACCTGACCTATTTGCATGCTTGCCAATATGATTATGAGCTCATTTGCATATTTTCATGTTTGTCGAATTCAGCTGAAAAATGATGGCATCCAGAGGTCAAATGTCTAATCGCAAGCCGGACACTAACAAAACGTGTTGACAAATTTAGCGAATATAGATTATGATAATAAGCCTGTATCGATAGATTACGTGACGTCAGAATATTTGAGAGCGAGCAATTTTGTTTGATTCATTGGAAATTTCTATTTACATATGTGGAAGGTGCACAATGTCCATACATGCCGCAATCGTAAGGTTAGGTGTAGCAAAGAAATCAATCTATCATCGATGACCGTTTTCCCGGTCCAAATCGCAATTATGAGTTAAGCTTTTGACGAAATACTGCATCGTTCCGTATCCAGTTGTTCTCGCTTGGGCCTTTGATCGCTACAGTTTGGCGAGTAATATTTCGAACTTTCTTCCTACAAATTACCTCTTACACATTTTGTCATAATTCCGACATATTTTATTGTATATCTTAAAGGCTTAACTTTAATTTTAGTACCATGTTTGACACGCCCCGCTGTTCATAAGCGTGTTTCACGATCATAATGCATAGATTCAACCCTTGAAATATTCACTGTTTTTGCATGTCGCCCTGGTCAAAGCAGCCGCGGGCAGGCGATGACTTGCACATGGCACGCTAAATAATTATGCCCGATATTTGTCCCAGCTGTGACCTTCGCATGTGCGGATCAGTACACGAATATTCGTGTGACTTCAACGGGGATGTTTCCATCGTATCGGTGTAAAGAAACTGAGTGTCCCCATGAGAGAGTGTCCTAGTTACCATAGTTATAGTAACATGTACGGAATAAACCGTGACCTTGTAGATGAGGCCATTTGGTGTGTTGCTTATTTTTCGCGAGTTTCGAGTGGATTTTTTCGAGTTTCGAGTGACAAATTTCGAGTTTCGAGTGACAATTTCGAGTTTCGAGTGACAAATTTCGCGTTTCGAGTCAAAATTTTTCAAGTTTGGATTGAAGATTTTCGAGTTTCGAGTGACAAATTTCGAGTTTCCGATCGAGTGACAAATTTCGAGTGAAGAATTCGAGTTTCGAGTGACAAATTTCGAGTTTCGCTTGAAGATTTTCAGTTTCGTAGTGACAAATTTCGAGTGTTGAGTTAAGATTTTGATTTCGAGTGACAATTTCGAGTTTCGAGTGACGATTTTTTGTTTTCTTGAATGTCATGGTAGATGGAATTGAGATATTCCTAATTATACCCGCTTGCGAAGCGGCGCGGGTATATTGTGCTCCTTGTGATTCTTAATCTTCTTCTTCGTCAAACACCAAGGTTGTCAGCTTCTGCTCCAAAAAATACAAAGGTTCCTAGAGGGCCCCACTTGGCACATTGATAGCCCATGACCCCCTATAGTGCCTTCGTCATCTCGGCCCCAGAGGTCCAAGGTCACGAGCGATATAGGCCAATATGTGAAAACCTATTATGGCATCTAGTTCCGTAACTACAATTGCCCCTTTAAAGCCCCGACTTGGCACAATATAACAGCCCTGACCCCACTCTAGAGCCTGGACAATCTTGATCTCAGAGGTCAAAGTTCACGGCTACATATGCCAATATGTGAATCATCAAACAACAAAGTTGTAAGGGGCTGGCTCCAAAACTACAAGGCCCGAACCGAGCCCTCACTTGGCACAATGAAGACCATGACCCCCTCTAGTGCCTTTCGACAATCTTCGCCCCAGAGCGTCAAAGGTCACGAGATATATAGTGGCCAATATGTGAAAACATATTATGGCATCTAGCTCCGTAACTACAATTGCCCTAAAAAGATGCCCCTACTTGGCCAGATAATAATGGCCCCTGACCCCCTCTAGAGCCTCGGACCCAAATCTCGACTCCAAGGTCAAAAGTTCAAGGCTTCATATGCCAATATGTGAATCATCAAACACAAAGTTGTAAGGGGCTAGCTCTCCTCCAAAACTACAAAGCCCTATCCCTCACTTGGCCAATGATAGCCCATGACCCCCTCTATTGCCTTTGAGCACTCTCGGCCCCAAGTCAAAGGTCACGAGCTATATAGGCCATATGTGAAAACATATTATGGCATCTATCTCCGTAACTACATGCCCTACAGCCCCGACTGGCACATGATACCCCTGACCCCCATCGTAGAGAGCCTCGGATCAATCTAGAACTTCAGAGGTTCAAAGTTCACACGGGCTACATAGGCCAATAATGTGATCATCAAACACAAGTTGTAAGGGGCTAGCTCAAAACTACAAGGCCCTAGAGCCCCCACTTTTTGGCACAATGATAGCCCTGACCCCCTCTATTGCCTTTGGCAATCTCGACCCCAGAGCTTAAAGCCGTCAGAGCTACATTGGCCAATATGTGAAAACCTTTATTGGCATCTATCTCCGTAACTACAATTGCCCCTGAACCCCTCTAGAAGCTCGGACCAATCTTGACTCCAGAGATCAAAGTTCACGGGCTACAATAGCCAATCTGTTAAATCTCAAACACAATTTGTAAGGGGCAAAGCTCCAAAACTACAAAGTCCCTAGATCCCCCACTTGGCACAGTGATATCCCCATACCCCCTCTAGGTGCCTTTCGACGACAATCTCGGCCCCAGAGGTCAAAGTTCACGACTATATAGGGCAATATGTGAAAACCTATTATGGCATCAAGCTCCGTAACTACAATTGCCCGACCCCCTCTTGAGCCCTCGGACCATCGTGACTCCAGAGGTCAAAGGTTCACAGGGCTACATAGGCCAAATGTGAATCATCTCAAAACACCAAAGTTGTAAGGGGCTAGCTCCAAAACTAAAATGCCCTAGATCCCCAACTTGGCCAATGATGACCCCATCTAGTGCCTTTGGGCAATCTCGACCCCAGAGCTCAAAGGTCACGAGCTACATTGGCCAATAGTGAAAACCTATTATGGCATCTAGCTCCATTAACTCCAGTTGTCTAAATCCCCGACGTGGCACAATGATAGCCATGACCCCCGCTAGTGCCTCTGACCAATATCGACCCCAGAGGTCAAAGGGTCAAAGGCTACATAGGCCATATGGTGAAAACCATAAAATATAGCACATACCTCCGTTAACCTGCAAATGGGCATAAGGCTCAATTCACTTAGCCAATATAGCCCGTGATCCCTTGTAGTGCCTTTGGCCAAATCTCGACCCAGAGTTCAAGGTCATGCGCTACAACATGCCCATCACACACAAGTGTCAGCCGTATCTGCTTGCAAATATAAGGGCCCTCCTAGTTTTTTTATTGTTGTTAAAACATGTCAAAAACCAGTTACCCCACACATGGTGAAATATCATACTTATTCAAGTTTTGACAATAATTCTTAGACACTGTAGACAAAAATCCCACTAAACTGCATAAAAACGAATTTGGAACTTTATGCACAATTAAGCCAACATATAGGATTATAATTGTAATAATATTAACCATCAACAGTGCAACAAAAAAAGAAAAACAATTTTTTTCTTAAAAAAAAACAAGGGATGACAGAAGATGACACAACACACTATCATTGTATGTTGCCGTGATTAATTGCTTTAATTTTAATATATATATTAGCCCAACTAGGGAATAGAACTCCAAATTTGATTTTTTTTCAAGTTCAATTGTATGGGACAAAAGCAGACTAATTTTGAACTTCATAATATAAAAGTTTATTTTATCTGACTTACCTACACACCAAGATTCCTCATGCTATGGTGGAACTGCATTAGAATCTTGGTGTGTATATTAAGTCGTTAATTTTATTTCACTTTATTTCACACAATACATGACAAAAAATATAATATCAAGTCTCTACGAATTTATTAGATTTTGTCCCATATAATTAAAATTGACAATATCATATTCAAGGTTTTATTTCTAGTTACATTTGGTTTTGGAATGGGGATTTAGTAAAAACACATCATGATTAAAAAAAGTGATGGAAATTAGTGCATTCTAAGGAAAATCAAAATTGTTTAATTTTCGAGTTATTATTATATTAACGCTATAGTTAGTTGTCGAGTGAAGGAACTCGAAATTGTCCATTTTTGCGTGACTGAATCGGTATTTTGTTATTTCAAGTTCATAAATATTTACTTACATGTACAACAAAGATCCCTTGACCAGCAAATGCAGCAAAGCACAGCACATGATAGCAGTGGTACGCTGGTGGTACTTAAACGGGACTTTCATATGAGTTAACCCATGGAGTACCTCTGGTGGTACTCCCCTATAGGTTAACCCATGGCTCAGTACCTCCAGAGTACCTTTGTATGTACTCCATGGGTACTCTTAAGTTTGATTACTAACTGGTGTATCACTGCTTATTGTGGAATAGCCTTGGCCCGACAATCTTGGCCATGTAAAAGATAAGGCGGTTTCATATTCACTGTTTTTTCCATCCATAATACTTTTAACAAAAATATTCAATATGAAGTCTTCACAAAGTATTAGATTTTGTCCCACACCATCAGAAGTGACAAATATCAAAGGTATATCCTAGTTAGGGTACCATATTACAATTAATTGCAATAATCAATAGGCACCATACAAAATATTATACTGTTTAGTCAAAATATTTTTGTGATTATTTGGAATGGGTAGGATAATATGTCAAAAACACTCATGATTACCCTTTGCCAGGACTTTGGCTAGAATAGCCCAACCTGAATGTCCAATATGATTAAAATAGCTGTATGTTACCTTGAAAATTAGAACTCATTTGTGGCCTAAAAACGAGTCATTTCAAATGCCGAATAGATTGTTTCGACCAGATTGTGATTCGCTGTCCGTTCACCCCCTCTGAGCGCAAACGTTTTTTTAATTAGTTGGCCGGTTGTTTTTTCAACTAGAATTGATTTGGTTTAAAGAATAAATGCTCACCTCTGCCAAGTCCTGCAGGAAAAATGAAAAGAAGCAATGAAAAGGATAAACTCAGTACAAGCATCTGTTTCGAAGTCCAAGATCTTGAATCAAGTCTAAACGCTTGCCTCGGCGCATTCGGAGTTTTCACCCCGTCTCTAGTGAATTCTCTGCGTGGACCGAAGAAATCATCTGTTGATTTGATTGATTTATTCGGCCAATGTCCTGGATAACCCAAGAACAGCCTCCTACAGAAGCTTATTTACTTGGGTCCATTTACCGGGACGGAATTGGGCCGACAGCCAGGGGTAATCACCCTACTCTTTTCGAAACGACTGTGATATGCATGCACAGTATGACTCCCTGTGGAACCGACGCTTCACGGTCTCCCCTCCGAAGACGGGTATAATCATGATTCAGTTGCCCAAGTCCACTGAACCATGCTAATTCCCAATTTCCCATCAATCCTCTTGTACAATTAAATCCCAAGATTTAGTACCCGATTAAATCCCTGCAGTGGTCCCCCGCCCCCGGGGACTGACACCGGGGACCTCTAGACCAAAGGGCTAATACCCTACCGTGGGCCACGCTCTCCCAATCCCGGGGATCATCTTCATAGACAAGTGGGTATCATCCGGTCCAGGAATCCACGTAAAAAAGGTAGTTTTTTTTCAGGATCAGCACGTTACGACGTAACGTGAAAGGTTAAAATCACCCAAATAAAGGAAATAAGGTTATATTTTCTAAAAGAGGACTTACGCATTAGGGTCCATATCATTTGCAGCAAAAAAAATTTAAACAAAGTGTTCCGGAAGTCTGTACTGGCCTTCAAATCTGTGCTTTAAAATCCCTCAATTTCCAATTTAAAACCATACACATGATTTTAGTACAGGCCTATTGGTGTGAGATTGACAAGTGAAGACTCTTTATGATGCCCGATTATGTCGCTATACCAAAATGTTTCTAATCACTTACCCATGAAACGGACAATGTTTTAGCAATTTAAAAACGCATAATTTATTTAAATGTCAGTCCCCCCCCCCCCACCCAATTCTACGGTTTATATTTTTTTTAACATAACTTTGGGGACATTAATTTGGTGCAGAAATTGCGCGGAGGGATTCGGGGCAATTTTCAGGGAGGAAAATGACGATTTATCGCTGCGCTGCAATGCGGAAATAAGGCCGAAAATACGTTCTATAAATGCAATTCTCCCGGATCCTTTAGACCCATTGGAAAATTTGTCTTGAAAAACTAAATACACCCTCCAAGGTTTCAGCGACCCACCACGTGCCGCTTACGAACTCTAAGAACACCTTTTAATTTTATGATTAGTTACCGATCGATCTTGGCCTAATGCATTTTAAAGTTAACCACTTACAAATATCAAATGTTTTTTTTTTAATCAAATTGAATGAGAACATGTATTTCGGAAAAAAGCAAACATGCTTGGCCGTGGGTTTCGCGCTTCCCGGAGCCACTTATATATGAATTCTCTGTGACACTTTAACCCATAAAGTCGTTTTTACTTTTTATAAGCCCATTTATCATACTTATATTTTGCTATGTGAATCACTTACAAATTTCAATTATTTCTATCAAATTCGCCATGGAAATGTGCGTTTGGAAAGTCAAGATTGCTTGTAGCGCAATGGCGCTCAGCAGCCATATCGTCGACTTTTTTTCGACTAATCGTTCGCCGTCATGTGAATTGTTGGATACGCCCTGGCTCAAAATGCATTCCTTTAAATACCCTTCCCGGATACAGATTGTCCTGAACAATTAACTTTCCCCAGAATTTTCTGAAGCTCAGACAAGCCTCTCTGGTGTCCAAAACGAAGAGGGTTGGGTTTTTACGTATAAAGGGGGTAATATAGCATCAAGTTACTTGCTTCGGGTAGGGAGAAAGACCAATACTTGTTTAGGGTATGCCAAAATTGAGCTACTGATACTTGTTTAGGGGGCAAATTCCCCTTAAGGACTGTTTAGGTTAGATAATTGCGCTGCTGATACGTTTAGGGGTGAAATTCAAGCTTCGAAAATACGTTTTTAGTGTCTTTTGTGATTGCTTGGACACGGATGACCCCCATTGTCATTGAGAAGTGGCCCCCCCGGGCTCCCAATGCTTGGCATCCAAAAACATGCTTGCAAAAAAAAACATGCGATTTTGTTCCATTTCTTGGACACTACGGACCAGCTGGGAATAAATTTTACGAATATGCAATTCTCAGGGACGTAGTGAACCCCAATTACATGGAGATATTTTCATAATGGAGTGCAGGAGGGGATGAGATAGGTGACCAACTTGGAGACCTGTGACTGTGAGTGTGAATGTGTGCGTGTAACGGTGTGAGGCATTACCACGTATTCTCAAGGAGAGTAGACTTTGCGCTTTGACGGTAGATCATAGTCTGCCAGCGTTAATTCAAAAATTAGCGACGTAGTTGTGAATCTATTGTTCTGCAGTGCATTTACATCGATAGAGGAGATCAAGGTGTACACAGAAATCGTCATGTGACGGGCCAAGACTTCCAAGAACAAGAAAAAACATATGAAAAAATACAGTTTATTTACTGGTGTGATTAGCATAAAGCAGCTACATTTCCACGGGTATTATATTTCATAGCTGCATAGGTTCCAGGTAAGGGATAATTATAACTCGATATGTGTTAGTTCTCGAGTGACGAGACGAGACTCGAAAATGTACATTTCCGAGTGACGAGACTCGAAAACTACATTTTGCCAGTTGACGACGCCCCCTACAGCACACCCAATGTACATTCCGAGTGACGAGACCGAAAATGGACAATTTCGAGTGACGAGACTCGAAAGTTGTACATTTCGGTGACGAGACTTGAAAAATTGTACATTTTCGAGGGACGAGACTCGAAAATTGTAACATTTTCGAGTGACTGACTTTTATTGGGTTATTCGATTTCATATTTACTTACATGTCCACACCACCGATTCTAATGGTCAGCACTGCAGCATCACCATGATAGAAGTGGTACTCTAGTGGTTAATTCACGGCTGAGTACCCTAGAGTACCTCTGGTAGCACTCTGGTGGTACTTGTAAGTTTGATTACTACAGAAGTACCACTGCTATTGTGGTACTGCATTGCATCACTTGCCGGTGGTACTCTTTAAGTTGGATTACCACTGAAGTAATACTGTTATGGTGGTAATGCATTGCCGGCCATGAGAATCTTAGTATTTTACATGATGTAGGTAAGTCAGTTCAATATCACTTTGTTCTATCCAATACACAACCAAAAATAATAGTATAGTCTTCAACAAATAATTAGATTTGTCAGTCAATTTTTCATTTGGAAAAAAAATCCTTATGAAAATTCTACTCGATATCTGTATGTTTTCGAGTGATGAGACTCAAATATTATTCATTTTCGAGTGACATGACTCAGTATTGTGTTATTTTGAATTTCATAAATATATACTTACATGTACAAAACAAGATTCTCATGGCCAGCAATGCAGCACCACCAAGGCAGTGGTACTCTAGTGGTTGACTCCAACTTTAAACACCACCTGGGTACTACCAAAGGAACTCTGGGGGTACTCCACTGAAGGTTAACCCGTGGCGGAGTACCCCAGAGTATCTCTGGTGGTACCACTAGGAGTACCACTGCTATGGTGGTACTGTATTGTTGGCCATGAGAATCTTGGTGTGTAGGTAAGTCAGTTTAATTTAGTTCACTTTATTCCATTCAATACATGACACCAAAAATAATAAAATTACGAAGTCTTCAACAAAATTATAGGTTTTCCTGTTATTCATATTTTTCAATCAAATTCATAAATGGTTAAATTCACTTTCGTCCCCAGAAAAGTGGAATGAGCATTTTGTCAATTTCCAATTCGTCTTTGGTCATTCATTTTCGCACTTTTTGTAATTATGAAATGATCACATATTTTCGGCATTGGTCAATCAATTTGTCTCAAGGATTCTTGGCCGGATCTTCGATCAAATGAAATCGTCATCGGGCAATCATTTTTAAAAATGTTCATTCAAATACAGCTGGATGAGCTCAGAGATATAGGCAGGTGACATGCCGTAGATGGCCTTATAGGTGAGAAGCTGAAGCAGTATGTATAGGCCCTATATTTTCTACATAAAATTGTGCAATTTAGCGATAACATTCAAAGACTTGGCCCAAGTCTTGCCATGATAGACTTTTGATATTTGACTCCTGATAAGGTAGAATCACCCCACGATATAGTGCTTTGATGGCATTACTTAGGGGCATGGGGGCCTAGCATTGCCCATGACAGAACAAGTGATTCAGTATTATTACAATATTTTTACATCTGCCTAGTGTTTTTGTAACTTTACTCGAAATTGGAAATATGTCACTCGAAACTCGAAAATCTTCACTCGAAACTCGAAAATCTTCACTCGAAACTCGAAAATCTTCACTCCAAACTCGAAATTTGTCACTCCAAACTCGAAATTTGTCACTCGAAACTCAAAATTTGTTACTCGAAATTTGTCACTCGAAACTCGAAAATCTTCACTCGAAACTCGAAATTTGTCACTCGAAACTCGAAATTTGTCACTCGAAACTCGAAATTTGTCACTCGAAACTCGAAATTTGTCACTCGAAACTCGAAATTTGTTACTCGAAACTCAAAATCTTCACTCGAAACTCGAAATTTGTCACTCGAAACTCGAAAATCTTCACTCGAAACTCGAAATTTGTCACTCAAAACTCGAAAATCTTCACTCGAAACTCGAAAATAAGCAACACACGGCCATTTGGGTACGGTGCTGAAATAAATGCTGCATACAGCACTCAATGGAGAACACAATAGACAGATGGGTGTTTGGACAATCAGTCACACGGGACGGTAGACGATAACTACGTTCGATGGAATGCTGTGTATAGTATAGGTAAAATGAAACAGAATTGATTAAGCATTATAATGTTTTTTAGATTGTTGGGCTCCTCTTGGAATAGAGGACAGTGAGGTCGAAGATAATCAGATAACAGTCTCCACCAATGACGGCAGCACAGGTAGATTAAATGGAGGCAAATGGTCATCAACTGAATGGTATCCATGGATACAGGTAGATCTTGGCTCACCGAAATTCATAACAGGAATTCTTACATCGGGATTTCAATCTGAGTGGGTGACAAGTTTCCGGATGAAGACTGGGAATGATACCAACCAACTCCATTACCTAACTGATGATAAGGCAGAACCAAAGGTTTGTAGTCTAATGAAAGGCTGATTTAGAGATTTCCCGAGAAATCAACACGAGAAGTATTAGTAGTATTGTAGTGATTATGCAGCAGAGTATTAATGCACTGCTCGATTTTCGCCTTTCGGCTCTTCAGGTACAATATAGTGCTGCAGCATCAGGTGAAAAAGGGCCTTAGATTTCTACCAACCAGGGGTCCGTTCCCGAAACTATGATCGTAAATTTCATCTTACGCACGGCTTAAGATTTTGGTTACGTCCATGGTAGTAGCGTTCCCGAACAGTGTACTTAAGATGCTCGTAAGTGCATTTCTACCAGTAAACCTACGACAATCTTACGTTAACATAAACTAAGCCGATTTAAAGGTCATTCCATTTATTGATTGGGATTAAAATTGGGCTCTGTCTGGGTGCAAAAGTCTGAGACACGTTTGCGAATGTTACCATGTGCCTATTATCATCAGGTATGAATGATTTTTATTGTGTGGTATCTATAGAACTTTAACAAGTATTAAAACACTCAGACAGGGTTCGCTTGAGTGTCGGTCAACTTGGTCTGATTCATTAATTTATGTTTTTTGTTCGCGTGTGTGTATGTGTGTGTGTGTGTGTGTGTGTTAAACTCTTCAATATTTTTTTTTATTTGCTTCAGTGTAGCTCCTGCGCTTCACTTCTTTTTCATCACGGTTATTAATTAATTCGTTTAGTATAGAAATGTTTAATTATAGTGACTCTTTTAGTTAGTTATAGCTCTGCTAGTGATAGCTGTTTATTTTCATTTCTGTGACCAATTTAGATGTAAGGTTTACAAGTCCCCAAGAGGAATTCCAGGCCTGATCAACCTGGATGATGAAACTATCATCAGCTGGTTAAAGACGGATCTTCCACTGTGATTTTGGACTTGCACGAACGAACGAACGAGATGTAATTCATACTCTATTTTCACTGTAAAAAATACTGTAAATTTTACAGTAAAATCCTGGCAGCAATTCTGCCAACAAATTACCGTAAAATTTAATCAAAACGCTTAAAAACATATTTGGTGACTTATTACAGAGATTGTGAATGTGTGGAGAATAAAAAAAAACACTGACGAACACCCTAACTTAGTAGGCCTATCCACAATTTTTTTACAGTGCATATACTGTAAAATTTACAGTTTGCTGTAAAATGAATTACATCAAACTGTAAAATATACAGTAAATTTGAATGAAAACCTGTAAAAGCTATATTTTTACGGTGTTTTGTTGGCAGAATTGCTGCCAGGATTTTCCTGTAAAATTTACAGTATTTTCCCCTGTATATTTTAGTACTTGATGGTATAATTGAAAAATTCATAGTAGTGTATAATGATGTTGTAATTAAATTTTCGACAAAGTCTCACTTTTAGATTTTGTCATTATAGGCCTGGAAAATTGGACATCAATTTACAGTATTTTCCTTTTTCAAATTATAGCCAAATACTGTAAGTTTTGGGAAGTTTTTACAGTATTTTCCTATAAATTGCAATTGCACTGTTTGGTTTTTACAGTGTTGTTTATTTCTTTTTTATTCTAAAAGAATATAATTTTAACCTCAATGTAGTGTTAACATGTACGTATCTCTAATACCATAATACAGTAAACATTACATTTTAAATAAATTTAATTACTGGCATTAATGAATACTACCTTGCTTGGCACCTCAGGGCGATCCAGGAATTTGAAAACGTAAAATTAACCGCGGGGCTGAAGGCTGAAACTTGTCCAAAATTGGCTGTTGTGCAAGATTTTTGCAGAATTACCGGGAGCGCGCGCCCCCTCCGCCTCTCCTAGATCCGCGCCTGCACTGGACGGTATTTGTAAAGTTTTTCTCAATAAATTAACATAGACCTATATAACAAGATGTTCGCATGTAGATCAAATCCTGGAATTAAAGATATTGTTCTTGAAATCTGGTGATTAAGTATATCTATTTTTTTTGTTTTATTGGTCTCGGGTTCCAGAGTATGGTTGTATCTAATTGGACATTTAAATTTGTTTTGAGCACTGAAAAATATTATGACTTTTCTAGGTTAGAGTTATAAGGGGCAAGTTGGTCATGATAACCTACATAAATAATTTTCTTGTCTACTTGAGCAAAACGTTTAGATGGTTTAAATTGGTCTGCATAACCCGTGATGTTACAAGCTGCTAGCTACCCAACCCTTACTCTAACCGCCATGTCTAGCATTTAGATCCTACTCTTCATAAGACGGACATCTCGTCCGCTCGCGTATATTTGTATAATTTAAAAAGCAAGGACACAATAGTGTATAGGCATATAGTTTTCGTCTTCATTAGATAATGAATAAAGAGTTGTTGTCCAATATACTCATGCCCAATAGCATTATTCATGTAGACCGTACTTCGCCGCATTTTGAAACCCTTTTTGCAAATTAACACCTCACAATAACACAATTAATCTAACACATTTAAAAAAAATAGGTTATTTTATTAAAAAAGGAATGAATGTTTTGAAATTGTGAGAACAGCCGACACGAGATAGGGCCTAACAAATAGTCTTTTGAAAAGCGGTCATTGAGTGACACGAGCAAAACAACAGAACTAAAACAACTCACAAAAACACAATAACCCACACATACTCCCCAACTCCCCACCATACACATACACCCCATACACACACCCAGAACCAAACACAAGGGTGCCCCCCGGGTCTCGTCGCGATCATTTTAAAAATTGTTGAATATCTCTACAATCATCTCCCAGCCTCACATCCCCTTTTCCAAATAAATCCGATATAGCTCTTCCATAATGTCCATAATATCAACTTTTATCGTTACATGTCAAGTCTACGTCTACTCTGAGTAACGTAGAATTCGCGTAACTTTACGATAATCCTGCGACTAAGTTAAGTTTTCGGAACGCATGAACAGTCGTGGAAATAGCGTACGGGCTAGTTACGACAGACGTGGCAGATTTTTCGTAAGTGTTGAAGAAAATCTTAAGTGCAATTCTAAGTTTCGGGAAAACGCCAGTAAAGCTTCGTAAGTGTGAACTTTACTCAAAAGTTGCGATAGATAGAGGCTACGACTGTCGTATGACCACTTTCGGGAACGGACCCCAGGGCCGGAATAATAACATTTGCAATCATAGCTAAAATTGATCATTGGGTTGTGTAGTTCATGAAAATACGTGATGACAAAAATAAAAGTGGTGGCAATTTGCATAAACCAACATTTTCCAAAATGGTCGCCATTTTAAAGGTAATAGCACTACTATGGTGACTTAGTGTCGGAATGTATGTTGTCTGGGTCAAGAGGTTCAATATAGCCAGAATTGTCTGAGTCATGGAAATTTATATACATGGCTATTTTTCAAGATGGCCGACATCTCGTCAAAGAAAACCGTATATTTCTTATTATATAACCTAAGAAGGTTATTTACAGGATAGCCCAATATTTTAAATACAAGTACCCAAAAGTTTAAAGGAAATATGTCATGATTCTGAATATTTGGAAAATTTGGTATGGATGGAAAGCTTAAGTAACGTAGATTACATATAAATCAAAATAAGTTGAAAATTGTCCACATTTATTGAGTATTTTGCCCTTTTAATTTCCCGCCCAATAGCTTACTCGAAAACGATTCCGACAAATCCACATCGCAGGCAAATGGTGACGTCAAGGTGATGACCATCCATAATTTACGTCGTTGTGACCATCATATCGCAGTGTTGCCACTTCAATAATAATTAAACACAACGAAATGAAACAAAATATGTCATTCTGTAACTGTTTTTTCTAATTTTATTATAACTTTCATTAATCCATCAATATTACAGTGTCAGCAATAACAATTCGAGTCAACACGATGTTTTGGTCATCACTTTGACGTCACGAGTTGGGCGCTTTTGATCAATGAAGCCGTGGCGAAAAATCCGCCCGTTTTCTTCGTATGTCAAAAAAGCAAAAATTAAAATGCCTCTATGTTGTTAATTTTACATCAAATTGTATTATTTTTTCGGGAATTCGTGATGTATGTACATATATTTTATGAATGTAAGTCAAACTGAGCTTGACAAAAATCTTGACATATTTCCTTTAACTTACTGCAATGTCAGGCTTAATGTGGCAAAGTGGTAAAATATATTAACCCAGATGCTTGATAAATAATACCAACACAGAATCTTCAGTAACTCTTCCTTAGAACTTCCTAATTGCACTTTATGGCCCCTTCGAAATTCGGGGCTATTTTACTCTTTACATATCTGAAACAAACAAATAATAGTTTCTATTAAAGTAATACAGGTCTAAATATCAAATTTCCCATGCAATTCCAGATATATGTTTTGGGTGAATACATATAGAGTAGTTAAGGTGACACATTTTGGGTGTCACATAATTGGTAGTCCATGAATAACATGACTCACGACTCATCTGACAGTTTTGATAATATTGCTGTTGAAATCCTTGACCTAAAAACATCCACTTTGTCACCAAAATCGTCACCCTTGGTGCTGTATAGCACGAGGTTTAAAGGATTTTGCCTTCTATATGTTGACCATCTTGGAAAATAGTGACGTATGAAAACTTCCATTACTTTAATATTCATCTGACAGTTTGTAAACAGTTTTATTGAATTTTTAATTTGACACCACAATCATCTTCTTAGGCTATATAATAAGAAATGCAAGGCTTTGTGTCAATAAAATGTCCGCCATCTTGGAAAATATCAGCACATGCAACATTTTATAGTTTTTGGAATAGTTTTATTGAACTCCTTGACCCAGAAAAAAAAAATTACACCAAAATTGTCTTCTTAGGTGTTTTTGGCTTTAAGATGGCTTCCGTTTTGGAAAATGGCGTCGTATTGTCACTACTTTAAAATTTGTCATCACCCGTTTTCATGAACTCCACATCCCTACGGTCAATTATAGCTATGATGACAATGTTATTATTCCGGCCCCTGGTACCACTCTCCTAAACTGGTTGGTGCTGCAGCACTAATACAAATATTTTATACAAATAATAATAATGTTTTGTACCAAAACAATGTAGAACGCCGCATAATATTGCGCGTGTTTGCGTAATCATAAAGATTGCGCATGGAGTGGCGGGAATTGTACTTTGGCAGGTTTTGGTATATGAAAATAACCACAATTAAATACATATTATGAGAGCATATTCGAAGTGTAGATTATGCTATAAGACAAATTTTGGAAAAAGGGTGGTTAAATGAGTTGTAATGGATGACCGAAAGTATGGTAGCAAGGACGTAATGTCATTTGGTGAAATGAGTAAAGTTGTGGGGTTTTGTGTGGGAATGTGGAGGTGTTTTAGTTAGTTTGCGCGTGTGTGTGTGTGTTTGAGTGTGTGTGCGTGTTTTCATTCTTTGGAGGTTTTGGTTGTCGAAGTTGATCTGTGTTTAGTTCTCTAGCTTTTTTGTTACCATTTTCAATGAGTGGAAGAGGATAGGCACGTTTAAGAAGCATGGTTTTGAGGGCGTCAAGTCGTTCGTTTTTTCTTGTGTCGGAAGAAACAATGGTGCAGATTCTTCGTGCGAGGTTGTATGGGATGTTTAATTTTGTATGGCGGGTTGGCATGTTGTGTGTCTGTTGGTTTATAGTGGATATCTGTGCACGAACAAACTTCTTCGTAACAATTACAAATGAAGAGCGCCGCTCATTACTCTCATTACTGCATGGTAACGTCATATTTGTGATACAGCTTGGGGAGATTTCGGAAATTCTGCAATGTGTGTTCATGACGTTTGAGAGACTTCTTAGACCACAGGTGGTCAAAATTATATGCGCAATGATAATGGGAAAATCCGGGATGGTCTCGGCTATTGGAAGCTGAAAACAGAATTCAAATCAGACTGTTTCGTTGCTGAATGTTGCTGTTGTTTTTGTGTTAGTAAAGTTGCGTCATGAGTCTATCCCAGAAATTGGGGGTTGAAAAGTACCCCTAAATAATCGTATATTATGCGCCATATAATATGACTAGTGAGATGTACTATTTGTGTCGATGTCACTTGGTCAATTCTGAACACACTGTCTCAACTATGCAAGGTGACATGAACGTTTACTGTGCTGACATTGCAAATATGCATGGCTATTTTCCGACAGTGGAACCAAATTTGAACTGCGAAATGCAATGGGAGTATTGATTGCTGTCATAATTATATAAGCGAAACTGTGTTTTGGCTCAGAAGGATCAGTTGCGGCGCGGTCAAGCATGGTTTGCATGACACGTACAATGTACACACACAGATTTACTACATTCGGTTGTGTGTATACTGCAACGCGGTTCATTTAGGTCAGTCAGCCGTGGCTTGATCGAGCACTATAGATAGCCGAGAGTCTTATGGTTATTTGCATATATAGGAATGTACTACACATGCGCGAATTGCCGTCGGTGACTAGAATCTTTTATACAGGCTTCAATAGAGTAGGTTTGTTTGTGCGGTGTGGATTTTGTTGTCTGAAATTTCGACTATGATGTCTAGGAATGAGATTTCCTTGCTGCTTGTGTTGCATGTGAACTTTATGTTTGGATTTAGCGTGTTCAATACGGTTGTAAGGGTTTCAAAATTGCCAAAACGTTTGGGCCATATGATAAAATAGTCGTCGAGGTACCGGAACCAGTTATTTTCGAAGTATATGCCCGCGTCCTTTCCAAATGTGGATGAGATTTCTTCATAAAGAGATTGTTCCAGAGAAGCCATGAAGAGTGTCGCATATGTGCTTGCCATTTTCGTCCCATGGCTGTACCCTTAATTTGGTTGTAGTTTTGGTCATTAAATCGAAATGAGTTGTAGAGAATGAGTTTGATTGCATTAAGAATAAAGGCATTGTCAAAATGGTCAGGGATGTTTTTGCGGTTGCAATTTAACCAATACTCAATGGCCTTAATACCAGCGTCATGAGGGATGTTAGTATAAAGACTTACAACATCATATGTAATGAGAATAGAAATGTCATCAATTTTATTTGGCAGATGATTGAGAAATCAATGTCATCACGGATGTAGCTTTTGACATTATGAAGAAGGGGTTTGAGAAGGAGATCGATGAATGTTTTCTGAAGACGGTTGTGGGACATTGGGGTCCTGCAACGATAGGGCGCATTTTGAGGTCATTAGGTGCTTCGCATTGAATGGACAAAGTTTTTTTATTTTGTTTTTGATGAAATCGTTCTTGTGAATTTTGGAAAACCGTAGAGATTGCTGGTTTTAGGTTCAAAATTAGTGAGATAATCTATTTCATCATTTAATATTAAGCGAACACGGCGCAAATTAAAGCCTCCGGGCTGTTCCCGGTTATTTTTTAGAATGGGCACGAACACGCTTATTTTCGCTGATTACCAATGATAGAAACGAACGAGCTGGCGGACGCTATTTCGCACCTACCGAGGTCAAAGTTTCATGTTAATAAAATATCATCGGGTGTATTACATAATTACACAAAATACGAATTTCGCCTTTGAAAATCGCATTTGAAAAATCGCGAACAGATCCCGACATACGATTCAAACAGTCATATCCAATTAAGAAACGAAACTAACAACTGGAATTTTATTTTAGCTAATATTCATGAATTCTTACTTGATAAAATGGATGTAATACATTGGAAAAGTTAACCATCATATCCGTCACACCAAAAAATACGCAAATCGGCGATTATGTTCATGACATAGTGACGGATGTTGAATTTTCCCTATACTAAAGCGTTATTCAGCATCCGTCGTTATGGAAAATAACAAGCGGCGTTTTCTGGACATCCGTCAAACCAACGTCCGTCATTGCGAATCTGCTCAATTTGGTTTATTACATAATAACGGATGTTGAGTGGATTGCCGCGATTCACCGCTTTCAACTGTAAAAATAATATAAATTTCTACTAATCGATATTTATAAATGAATTACATATTTTGCTTGTGTCAGTTATAAATTTAAGATGAGATTATTTACTAACAAAATTTAAAAAGCCTTGGTGGGAAATCAAGTATACACTTCTTTGACAGAGAGTTCAACATCCGTCACTATGTAATACACCAAAGTCTCTGTTATGCAACATACGTCAAAATTGCAAAATTTCTAATTAAGATTATTAATTAATGAAGTACTTGCAAGATTCGGCACTTGGCATGTTTGAAGATTTTGGTATTTAGTATCATTTCCCTTTCCATTTTTTTTCGTAAAAATGATAAAAAAATCAACATCTGTCACTATGTAATACTACCTGACGATATTGCTGCGCACTACTATTGTGTTAAAAAAGTCTCCGCGACAATAGCACTACTCTCCGAACATTTGGGAAGCCATATTGAAAATCTGCAAAAAATATCGTGCTAGATCTTTGCGAAGGTAAACAATCCGCATGTCTAACGATGTTCTTTGATATATAAGGATCATTTTATAACCAAAGACCGCCTGGTGAAATCAACGAGAAAGTGCATTTTTCCTTGCTACATGGGGAGGGTACGACATGCCAACCTAACAGCAACAGCATTCAAAACGGCATCAACATCTGGCGTAAACCGAGTGCTATACTTTTTCAAAGACGGTAGGAGGGCGCTCTTACGCATATCGGACGGTTACAAACATACTTGTCTAAAGGCTAAGCCTGGTCACGAATATATTAATCTAAACGTTATTTTCGTCTCCTTATTGGAAATTACACTATTTTGCAGCGGGGTAAATCCACTAACCCCGACGGATTTTGAAGTTATTTATTCCAAAATTATCATGATATTACTAAGATCCATTGAACCAAGGTTTAAAAGGAGATTTTGAATGTTACTGAGACAGAGAATGGCATAGTAAATGCACGAAGCAGTTCCTCAAATTACCGTGTGGAAATCCCCAGTTCCCAAATCGAGCCGGTCGTGTCCTATGCTGTAAGGTTCACGAGTAATGGGCTTGGGCTCGTTGAATTTGGAGGGCAGTCCGGTCCCTAGCCTTTTATTAATCTATCTCTATGGCACGGCGCTTTCTCTCCCTTTGGTTTAATGCAATGATACCACATTTTACATGGTCCAATGAAATAGTTCTAGAATTAAAATCTGGGATTCGCGATCGTTTCTACAGCTAAATGTATGTATGTAAACTTAGATATCCCAAATTTCCTGTCACAAATAACTTTTGTATTTTCTTTGTTCGATATTTTTTAGTTTCCCAATTAAATTTCCAACTCCCCAAATAAATGTTCCCAAAACAAATAACACTGACCTTCCGTTCAATGTGCATGTGATGGAATGCAGTGTACTACGACTAAGTTTTAATTATAATTGCTTTCGTAATAATAAACTTGTATATAATACAAGGTGAACCTATTTGAAATTTAGTAATCATTGTTTGTTGTCCTTTATTACAGATATTTGCTGCCAATACGGAAGCCTATGAGATAGCTGTGATTACTTTGGTAACTCCTATAACCGCTCAAACTATCCGCATTGAGCCATTAACCAAAGTTTCGCCTTCAAACAAATATAACCTGCGCTTTGAAATCTTAGGGTGTGTTAACCTCGGGGACATCTTGCCAAGTTTCAGCGAAAAAGGTATAACTTATATCTGAACAAACTTTATTAGTTCATTATAAACACTTAAGTGCCTAAGGTGTTTTCACTCACGTTGGTGCCTAAGGGGGGTTCCATGGACCCCAACCCCCAAGGAAAATGAAACTCATACCACCTTTGAGGGGTCATAAGACAAGGCCAAAGTTGCAATATAAATCAGTTCCGGTTTATCGTCTGGAAATTAGGGGCAAATCATTGTTTTCGAAATGCGTCAAAATCGCTCAAATGTAACATGTTTCCGCGACCCTGCTTCCACAGCAAACGCATTGCAAATCATTTTGATATATATCTGCTCTAAAAGGACCAATTTACATATATTTAGCACAAACACTACCGTTTTGTACATTGTATTTTTTTGTGGGGGCAGTAAATACGACATGTATTTGCCATAGGTTTGTACAGCAATGGCGAACAGTCGCTCGATGGTAAAATTGCTCCTTTTCAGCACATACAGGGTTAATTAGTTTTTCTGATTATATAATTTATTTTGTTTCATGCATATGAACATACATAAGCAGAAAAAATATTTCTGGCCACAGGGTTTACTAATTTTTATTTTTAAAATCACACTTCCGTTGGTGCCTAAGGGGGGCTTCCTGGAGACCCAAGCTAATTATCTCATTAACGGGCAAGACATTTTAGTAATTTTTTATGGAAAGAAGCGCATCGATAATTTACAGAATGAGTTAATGAGTTAATTAGTGAGGGGTCCCATGGACCCCCCCCCCCCCCCCGGCACTAACGGAAGTCATCTGAGAATATTTTTAAAAATCAAAGAACCAAAGCGATTTTTTTTGCTGATATAAGTTCACACATACATGTAAGTAAACAATTATTAGTAACATTAAAAATAATTAACCCTTTATGTGCTGTAATCAAACAATTTCATCGTGGACATTGCTAATCCGTTACTGTACAAACTCTATGGGAAGATGACGTGTATTTTGCAACACCCGTAAAAAAATACAGGATTCCCTAAACTGCTGGTTTTATGCTAAATATATGTAATTTGGGTCTTATAGAATAGATATCAACATTAAATAAGTTTTCAAAATGTTTGATGTGAGCGCAAGGCTCATTTGAATTTTCTGTCTTTTTGCCCCATTTTCGCGTGTTTTGAAAAACAATGTTTTGCCCCTAATTTCCAGCCGAAATAACAAATTTCAAATTTTATTGCTGATTTGGGGTTGTCTTATAACCCCTCACATGTGGTATTAATTTCGTGCAAAAAATCCCTCGAGAAAGTGGTTTCCTTAGGGGGTTCCCCCCTTGGGCACCAAAGGGAGTGAAATATGCATGCCAAGCAGTCCTAAAAACGTGTAAGATTCTACGCGTAACCTTACACGTTTAAGATGCTACCTTACGTCTTATAATATAGCGAGACACTTGAATTGGCGAATCATGTTATGATAAAGCTTGAAAAATCACATTCAGCCAATCATCTTACACGTAAAGCATGCACGACCAATGAAATATAAGGTGATATTTCTTACACGTGTAAGATGTGTCTGTTAGTGATGGGCGGTATACCAATTTGATCGCGGTATATGCGACGAGCTCCAGTAATTAGCAGGACTTGGCAATGCCTGCAATAGATTAATCTTACAAAAAAATGCAACATATTATTTTTAACATGGTGAGAAAATTAATTTAGAACAAGCCCATCAAAATTTAGATGATGCCATGTTCCCCTCCTGTAAGGTGGAGGGTATATTGTGTAATTTTTCAACCGCGGGCGAAGAATAATTTTTTAGCTGTCTTTTTCAAAAGTCATCTCGTGCTCAATCGGGTCTCGAGGAGGACGGTCGTAAGAATAGCAGCCGCAAGGACTCTCTGTATCCAAGGCCTTGACTGTTCCCGGTTATTTCTTTAGAATGGCACCCGACACAGCGTATTTTCGATGCTTACAACAATACAATAGAACGAGCAGGCGGAACGCTGTTTTCGCACATACCGAGGTCAAAGTTCCATTAAATAAAATATTAACGACTGTGTACTACGACTGTTGCTAAATACGTCACAATCGTCATAGCAACTACGAACATGCTATGCCCAGCTATTTTAGAAGCCATTTTGAAATCTGCAACAAACACTCCGTGACGATCTATGCGACGATAAACTTTCTGCATAAAACACATGCCTGATGATTTTCTTGATATAAAAGGATTCATTTTATATTCGAGGGGCACTGGCGAAATCAACGAGAAAGTGCATTTTTCCGTGCCGCTAAGTTTCCATAGTGTATGGCTTGTTTTAGGCGGGTAAACACACAATCGCCACCAGGTGAGCTAGCCGATTCAAAGAATGGAGTCACGACCCCTAGCCTTTTATTACTCCGACTCTATGCTCGTATCGCGCAAACACTAAGACGCGTAAGATGAACTCTTAAACGCGTAAGAACATGTTACTCGTGTAAGGTTACATGAACAACCTACACGTTTTTTGAAAACAACACTTGGCCATTGCTTACATGCATAAGATGAATCTTAGACGTGTAAGGTTGCATTTTAAACGTGTAAGGTTACACGTAGAGGATCGTACACGTTAGGAAACTAGGCCATTTCATTTAGTATGATTATGTTATTGAAAACCTCTTGGTCACTAAGTGTTAAGGTCAAGACGAATATAATTAAAAATAGAAATTGGTTTTTAGAAAATTATGATTTTCTTAAAACGACTGAGGGTATCAAATGTTTTCATTGAATTTGCTATATCTGGAACCGTTTTTTTCTTTCCTTAAAATATTGCGATTTGTATGGCTGATTTTAAAGCGTATGAGGGCTGTTTAGGATTTCCCAAGGTAAGCACATAGTAACATTTCAATATTTTAATTCCATTAAACCTGTCGTCTTCAGAAGAATTGCCATATACAATCCTTGAACCTGAAGGTGTCTATGTAATAACAGAAGGTGAGGGGACTGTTGACATTACTATATCAAGAAATTGCGATCCCTTGTGTGACGCAACAGGATCTTTATGTAAGTTTCTCTTCTATTTCCTTTATCTTTCCTATTGCGGCACAGAATCTATTACAAGTTGTTTCTTTCATATTTTCACTATTTATCAACTCGGGGACAGTCTAAGGAGAGACCACGAACGGCTTCATGGTAATCGTCGTATGTGAACTGGAAACTTCTAGTACAGCTGTTAAGGTCTATATATGATAAGAATTGTGCACTTTGTGGTAAAAGCATGGACATTTCTACAGATGTAAAGTGAAGTATTTGCAACAATTTTAAGATATGGTACATATTGTACCTCCTCCAATATGGCCGACAGAGGTCAACGAACTTTTACCCCATTTTCACTCACTTTTGACAAGAATCATGATGTATTAACTACATTATTTCAATCGGTCATCAAGAAAGGGCTTGTAATTTCTATTAGAGGATATTTTATGAACGCTTCAAGGTTTCACAGCATTGAAAAATGGCATATACATAAATATTTCAAGATGGCAGCCAAAATGGTGGCCAAAATTACAATTTTCAATTGAATTCAAATCGGCAATCAAATAAACATATTTGTTAATAAGTTGATATAAAGTCGCGAAACCTTGTTATTTACCTATTATTTACAGAGAGAGAGAGAGCAAAGAAATATGAGAGAGAGAGAGAGAGAGAGATGAGATGGGAAGAGAGGGACACTTGATGGCAGTGTGCTCCGATTTTGGTGCACTGACAATTAGTTCAAGGTCTGCAGCATCAGCATAGAAGACCAAAGCAAGGCAATATCATCAGCATAGTCTAGATCGTTTATATTTTGGCATGGTATCATCTTGACTTGCAAGGGTTTGTGATAATTCCATAGTCGTTTCCAGATGCCTTCCCCAGAAGGTATTCCACTAAGATGATGAAAAGGAATGGATCCAAAAACACACCGTGTAGAACTCCTGTTGTTGTATCGAATGAATTAGAAATGTTATACCATCAACTATAACTGAACTGCTAGAGTTAAGAGTTGGTATACATCACTTGCATAAGATTAACCATGGTGTCTGAAATGCCATCATGATGCACAATTGAGAACAAAGCAGACCTATTGATGGAGTTGAAGGCCTCATTAAAGTGAACAAAGGTGACAATCAATGGAAGTTGATATTCTTTAAAACCCTCCATGATTCTCCTCACGATGTGTATGTGCTGCGTGCAGCTGCGGTCTAGCCGAAAACCTGCCTGGTTGTTAGATAGCACGGAATCAACATGTGGTCGATATGGTTCAAAAGCATTTTGTTGTAAACCTTGACAGCTATGGACAACAGAGATCAGATTCCCCTAGTAGTTTGGCATTTGAAATATTAACATTCATGATCCATTGGCGTGGAGTCCTAAATGTCAACAATCATCCCATGCATTTCACCCATGCCAAGAAGTAGCTAGATATTGTGAATATCTAGAGTAAACTATTACTCACTGCTTTTACTGACATGGCTAAACGACTTATGAAGGTAGATAGTAATGATCCCAATCAAAACTGAATGAGAGATGTGCATGATTTGCAGGAAACAGGCCAGCCGTTGCGATGCCGTGTCAAGTCAAAGAGGGATTCAGCTGAAAGTATTTGCAGATATTCTTAAACAATTTAAGGAGATCAATGTCATATATCTGAACACCACTGTCTAGAATAGATGATGGACACGGATTTGAAGCCACCATGGTAACACACATCGGTGCTCATCGGTTCTCTTCCGGTTTGACCAATGTACAATTTGTCACATGATCCACAAGGAATAGGGTAGATGGTCTTTATGGTGCATTAGTTGTTGTCGTAGAGTATTAGTAGTCTTGAAATACTCACGTATATTTTTCTTCTGAAGAACCCTGTGTATAGACTAAGCAGTACCAGATATACTGTAGGCACACGTTTCAACACATTAGAAAACGAGCATTTATGTAGCACTCCCAGTTTTTGCTATAGCTTTTGCCTAACCTCTATCATGACCATGTTTGGCAGCTATCCTAGATGATTAAATTTATATTTAAGAATATTTGAGCGAATGACAAAATCACCAGAACAGACAGGCCCAACACATCTAACCCGTGGGTGGGTATTAAATAATTCATATATATTGGTGTATACAGTGAGGCGAACAAGTGGTACAATCAGAAAAAAAAATGGTTAAATATGAAATTTCAAAATAAATCATTCTCACTTGGCATAATATCTTATTTTCTGTCAATCCAGAGATATAATCAATATACTGCGATACACCAAAATGAATTTTGTGCCGCTTTTATGCATGGGCAGAGTTGTTTCGGGCTGTTATGTCATGCTGTCTTGAAGCTCACAAAAGATTGCAACTTGACAAAAGAAACAAAACACAGATTAAAGTAAACGAAGGAAGTCTAGTTTTATCGACACAAGTTTTAAAAGTCAACGTAATAAGTTCAATGATAAATCTCTTCTTTTCATAAATAATAATACAAATATTTTATTGTACGTCAATGAAATGGAGCTTTGAATTTATTACAAAATTGGTATCTGTTAAAATCATGTCGGAAGCAATGTAATTGCAACCAAAATAAACACTCAAAATCCAAAGAAATGGTTTAAAAAATCTTTGTGCATTCACTAATTGTTGAAGTCAATAAAAATTTGAATTTGGAAGCAAAGTATCAAGGTGGTGGTACGCTCATGGTTCTCTTCTAACAAACAACAGTATGTCGAATGCTATTCACTTACTTCCAACATTAAGTACCTGTTTTCATATCTTTTAGAGTTTCTTTATGAAGTTAATCCCTTTTTAAAGAATTTCATATCTGTTCAAATGCGAATATCTTATGTTTAACTAATTCTTTCACCGTTTTCACTTAACCAGAAAGTGGCACAAACTCGATTTTTGTGTTCCGCACTAAACTGGAGTTCTCTCGATTGAAACAAGCAAATGAGATGAAACAAAAAAATCCTGGAAAGCCTGGTATTTTCTCTTTAATGTGATGTACAAAACGACTTACTTATTTTGAGATATAATATTGAAAAAAAATCCGTTTCTGATTGTACCATTTTTTGAGACAGGCTGTATAATGCCTTAAAGGCAACACTGAGGTGTGTAGAATAACTACAATTGGGAGTTTGATCATTGTTGTTTCGTGAGGTGAAGCCATGAAAAAACTGAAAAAGGTAATTGTTCAGCTTCAAAGCTTGTTGGACGTGAGCCTCTTCACATTCCCTATCCACTGTGTTCGACGGAACATTGTCAGCTCTTTGAAACCTGAGATGAATATATACCCTAAAGTGATCTTAGTTGAAACATTGATCGACACATGGAGCATTTGGCTGACACTGGATGATGAGAGTCAAAATTGAGGTATTGGTCAGACTGGGTCTTAATTGCGATAGATAGTGGTGTCAAGTGTAAGGTCAGGCTTTCTCTTATCCAAAACATAAGGAATGCGATCTGTCAAGGGACAGATGCGAATAAGGATTCTATATCGAAGGATACCACATCTCCGAGTCTTTGAGGGTCAAAGTAGATATGAAGGTGGCAAAGTCTCGCCAATCTTTCACATGGTGTCTGGTTTTTTTTTTCGGTTAGAGGTTGAAGTATTTAGGTTAACTCCTTAGCTATGCTGTAAGTCGGTGAGCCAATATAGCCGAAACAATAGGACGTAGGGGGACCCTCACTTCTGTATCTTGGGCAGTCCATAGAACTTAAGAGCTTGATTATTAGAGTGCACCACCCTCCACAGTCTTGACTATCGATAGTCTTGTCATTGTCGCGAAGTCTCCTAAAAGAGTCCACTGCCACGATTGAGTTAATGGGTCAGATGGCGTTTCAGACAGGTGTAACTCTGAGGAGCTGCTTTTGTTTATCAGAGTATACATTCTTGCTGAGTATAACAGCAGCACGCCCTTTGTCTGAAGAGAGAATCTGATTAGAAGCTATTAGAGTCGTCCCTTTTAGGCCCTTTAGAGATCTTTGCGGATCAAACGAAATGTTAAACCGAGGGTCCTTAGCTTTCTTCAAAATAGATGTCACAGCTTTTCAAAACTTTCTTTACAGTCGGTTTTGCCCAGATACTTCAGTCACAATTCGATGGCAAGCACAATCTGATGTTTTGGCACTTTGGAACAGATAAGTTAAGTCTTCGTTTCTGCCTCAGACATGTCTCTGTTAGATAGATTAAGCACCCAACTTTCATCAGTGGGGAGGTCAAGTGTTACGCATCAGAGGATTGATTCGTCTTCTCAACAAGTCTGTTAAACTTGCCAATCTGCATGGACTTGGCATGAACTTATTGGCTGTACCATCGGAAGTTGTAAATGCTACAAAGCGAAGCTGCCTTCACTTGCACTGACATGTGTACCTGCCCCTTGAACCTACACTGCTATGTAAACCACTGTTGAGTACCCTTAATTATTATTGCCGTTCACCACCAACAGTGCTACCTAAATGTTGTATGTATTAGGTATGGTAAAGTATACTTGTCTTAAATACTGAAGTCACTATGAGCAATTTAATATATGACTTATTTGAAAATTTACTCCATTTTCAAAAGTTTGTTGACCTTTGGTAGCCATGTCAGAAAAGGTACAATATTTACTGTATTTTAAAATGTTTCATATATATTGTACTAACATTGAGCTATGGGAAGATTTAATAGCAGATACTTAACTCACCAGTATTATTATTGTAGTTTACGTACATCGAGTACAGTATTTCCATGTAAGTAATGTATACCTAAATACAGTGTATATTTTGACTTGGTTGACCTTTGACCCATAATACAACCTAACCGCTATGCACTAGATATGGGAAATATACTTGTTTGGAATCTTGAAGTCACTATGAGCAATTTGAGACCATTTTGGCTTAAATATGACTTATTTGAAAATTTGACCCCATGTAGAAAGTGCTTTGACCTTTGGCGGCCATATTGGAATAGGTACAATGTGTACCATATCTTTAAAATGTTTTACATACATTGTATTAACAATGTGGAGAGTTTCATACTTTTACCACAAAGTGCACGATCGTTGAGCTTAACAGCTGTGCTATTCAATTTAGCTTCAGATTATAGTAGGATTTTTTATTCCTGTCAGTTCATTAAAAGTTTTTGGGGCGTGTCGAAGATTCCATTCGTTCTGAGAGGTTGTATACTTTACACAATCAGTACAATAGAAATTCGATGTCACGACAGCGGAAAAGACTAAGGCCATAATTAAAAAAATGTCCCTTTTCTCACGAAGAAAATATTACAAGGCAAATGCACTGAATAAATTCCAAACACCAAACTTGAACAAACTCTGAAGCATTAAACATAAGAAAATTATACGAATAAGCAATTATTACTTTTATGTCACTAAGGAATCGGGTAAAGAATATTAGCAAATCTGATACGTTTACATTTATTCGTCTTGTTCCAGATATAATATTTGTCAGCTTGGTCCAATCATTTAAGTACTTTAGAGTTTTGGTCACTCATAACAGAATACGTGGCCTATTCGTCCTCTTCACCCAGCCTCGATGTCCATGACACTTAATTCGTTCTTTGATTGACGCCAAACAAAGGAATCGATAGCATGTCTCGGACTTCATACGACAATCTATTCAATTGAATATGGTATGAAGCCTTTACATATGCGATACAAAAAAGTTATGTAAAATGGTTTAAAGCATCATATTCTATTGAACAAAGTTGAGCATTTCAGCTGTTAATGCGGCCTTTTAGTTTTGGTCTCAACACATCCCCCTCCAATTGAATTCTTACCATCGACAATATGCGTTTACTGACAGGAATAAAAATCAGACTATAACATCAGTTGAGCAAGCACGCATAATATATTTTAGAAATACACCAATCCGATTTTGCTCGCCGGGCAAAGGTGTGTAGGCAATTAGGCAACCCTATAGACATCTGTGAGCGATGTTCAAGTTGAAATGCCGACACCCTATTGTCTGTTTCGGGTCCTTTCAAGTTTAAAAAAACAGGTTATTCCACTCACTTACCCTGGATCAATACAGGATGATCAGCAACGAAAGTGCTTTGTAGAAATCGCACAACAAGAAAGGGGTAGAGTCTGTAGTTTTGGGTGCCAGTCGACATTATTGGCCATGGGTGAAAAATGCTTATTACCCATCGTCGCCCACATCACGTACTGTCTTATCTGACGAAATGCCGCTGCCGTTTTCGAGAAAATTGCCATTGAAATTCTACCGGGAGATTTCATATTTTGTACTATGAAATTGAACATTACAATTTACTTTTTAACTTTGCATTATGAAGATAAGAAAACATTCTGAAGTTTTAACCTTGCTGAGTTTTGAAAAGTGCAATTGTATTCCTGATATAAAGCTACAAAGTCATGTCTATGTATGTGAAACGCAAAAAAAAAGGATTTTCACATACGACGCTAATTTCAACCGTTATATTTCAATGCGTTCAGATAGATCTCTATGTGAAACACGTCATTTTCACGCACGAGCCAGATACGACGCACATAGATCTGTATGTGAAAATCGTAAACAGTTTGTTTTACGAACAGCGTTAATTATACGCCTATTGAAATTACGTATAAATGAAACATACGACAGTATGTGAAATCGCGATATGCAGTTTTGAGCTTATTGATCAAAATTCTTAATTAATAACTCACTAATTAGGCCACTTTCAAGATTGTAACTTTGTGCATGTAGGCCTATAGACCATAACATTATAAGTACATATGCAAAATATCTCAAAAATGTAAAAAATGTCAGATAAGACAGTATGTAATGTGGGCGACGTCATGATACTTAGCGGACTCCGTTCCAAGTCACATATTAGCAAAGAGGTTCTATATAGATAGAGAGGCAAAACGTTACGTCATCTTTAGAAATTCATCGTCTCGCATGTTTTGCCGACCACAAAGAAAACATAGAGTACCAACAGTAGAAAGCAATGGCTGCCTCCGCTTCTTCCACATACTGTGGGTGCCGCTTTGCATATACACTAATCGGTAGTGATACAAATTGATGTATGTGTTAGAGGTGGCCAGATGCAATAATAGTGCACCTGTATCATTGTGCTCAGATACTCTTTTTTCTCATAATGCAATGCGCGCTTAGGTGAAAAGATGTATTCATTGAGGCGGTTTATTTAAATCAAGACGACTGACGTTCATTTCATTCGTTGTGTGGCCATGGGTAGGACAAAATTTAACCACCCAATAGCACCCACCATCCAGCAACTGATATTTTGCCGGATTGTTTGTATCGAATTGACATTATGGCCCGTATTCCAAAAACTTGTTTAACTAAACGCAATTTTAGCTTAAAATCACCGTAATTTAAAATAACGTTTAAGCAAAATGCGTTTAAATATTTTGAACTACTAGTTTGGTAAATCAGAAGCTTTAAACAAGAGTAACACCGTCGTTATTCAAAGTCGTTAACTTGTGTACAAAATACCCGATTGTATTTTTATGGTTGATCATCCAAAAGGCATTTAACGCTTTCCGTACCGTTTAAGGAGTTACATGAACTGTACGTGAATTACACGTGCGAATTCCAAGTATGCCATGGTTTAGGTTACGAAGCTTAAACGTTTAACAACTTGCTTTGTGCAATATTGTAATAGGAAAGTCCGGGGAGTAGGCCTATACGTGTTATATACAGTGGACTATATAGAAGAGCTAGGTGACAAAACTAAAGCAAAGAAAAACATGGATGAAGGCGAGAAAAAAAAGGAAAAAAAGAACAGAGGTGAAAACTGGACCAAAGATGAAAGGGCGGAGTTGATAGAGTTAATACGGATGCGGCAGAAAATTATTGAAAACAAATCAATGGAAGTAGATAAAGTAAAACACAAGAAAGAAGCATGGAAGGAGATTCATGAAGAATTCTGCGCCAAATTTGGCCACAAAAGAACGCTAAATCAAATCAAGGTATGCTAATTTCTTTTCATTTTCTCCTTTCCCCCTTTTTCCCATTGTTCTTTTTTCGTTCTTTTGAATTTCTCTCTCTCTCTCTATCTCTCTCTGTTCTTTCCATTTTCCTTTTTCTTCTTTAATTTATTTATTTCTTTCATTGCCAGTACTCAATTCCTTGTTCCACAATATTTTTAATTGATTTTTCATTTTTTTCTCAGGAATGTTGGCGCAGGATGAAATTAGGCGCTAAGCAAGAAGTACGGAAACATAAACGCGAAAGCCAAAAAACTGGAGGAGGTGCAGCCCCACCCGACCCAAGCCCTGAAGCACTCAAAGTAATTGAAGTGTGTCCGTTTGATTTTAAAAACTACAGTAGCAATTATGATGGAGACGACAGCCATGATGATTCTTACCATGTCACCCAGCTAGATACTGAGAGCAGGTATGTATCTGTCGTTACCGGACAGAAAAAATACAAATTGCGAATTTCTTACAGATGCGACCGAATTTGCACGTAATATTGGGCACACTGTGATTACTAAGGCTAACGGTTCCGATGATATAAACATTTTTTAGGTAAGTCGGGGGACGAGGCTGTGGATCACGAATTTCCCCTTTAATGACTGCTGTGGGTTTCCGCCCGTTTCTTATAGAATTGGCTGGACCCCCGATGAGTCATCATTGTGGATAGGGCGGTTGCAGTGAATATAAGGTAGGTGATTTACGATATGGTAATTGAAGCTCCCCCACTAATGATGCGTATGTTGGTGCTATGAAATTTTGGTCGTGCAAATTAAATTATGTTTCTATGCTCAGTATGTTTGTTAAGAGATATTGTGAGTTTGAGCTATACTTACAAATATGAGTTTTTAAATTGGTCTCCCCATTGTGCAACAAGGTGTGCATATTGTGTGTTTGTGTGTGGTGTTTGTTTTGCTTAATTCAATATACCAGTAATGGCGTGGTTGGTGTTCTACTACACCATTTTCCAACAAGGAAAGTTGTGGCTTAGCTAAACCCTCTACATTCACTTTCTGATTTAATAAATATATGAGATGTTATGAAATAATATGATATGATATGTTTTGCAAATAATTTGATATGATAAATTTCATGAAAGTGTCTTGGATTTCTAAAACCCTCCCTATCTTGTGGTTTGTGCTAACCACTGAGTAAAATCGTGGTGGTAATACAAGCATTTTGCCCAGGACGTATAAAAGCTTGCACGTCTCACTCAACTCGGTTCTGTTTGCTTTTCATCCTTTTCGCTGGGTCCCGAATAAAGTGTTCACAGAGAGTTCAATTTGTATTAAAGCAGAATGATGTAGTTTCCACCAGGGAAAGGCGCCCCAATTTTTCTCGAACCCACCCGGTTTTACATTTTGGGAATTGCTTACCAATGTATTAGTCACACCGAAGTGATCATCCGAATGCACCGTCCTTATGTAATAATAATTATGATTTAGGACTTTCTGTCGTGCACGCCGAAAGTCCAAGCAGGTTTTGCTATGGGGAACGATTGCGATAGCACGCGAGTTCAAAACAAGGTTTGCGGTTTTCTTTTGCCACCTTTTGTGCAATAAACCTTCGAACGTTGCTCGGTAGTGGTCTACATCCTATCCATGAAATTTGAAAGAATTCGTATCCTAAAAAAATCTCCTCCTCATGTCACTTTAAAAGCTGGCGCCTGGGTGGGTACGGAGGGTGTCCCCGCCGCGCGAAGCGCTGAACCCCTGCATTGTTCACTTCCAAAACACATTTTCTTACGCAAATTTGATAGAACATTTGAACAAGTGGTTCACTTTAGAATTCTTCTAGGTATAATCAACAGACTTAAAATCCTATTTGATGGGTTAGCTTTTGTTTAATATACATGTTATGAAGAGTTTTCATTTCAACCGGTGCATGCAGGTGGATGGTATTGGCCCCTCCCGGCGCTTTGCGGCGGAAACCACTGCAATACTCCCTTTCAAAAACACCTTTTTTTTGCAATTTGATAGAACAATTTGAAAATGTCCAATTGCAGCTCACTTTATATGCTTCTAGATATAATCAACATCTTAAAATCGCCGTTTCGATCGATCGCCGTTTTTTTGAAGATTTTAGTCGATGTAAAACGCTTTCCAGGATATATGACCATCTTTTAAGTGTTTGTTAAAACTGTCATGAAAAATTTATCTCTTACGGACAATTTAGATCCTTAGAAAAAAAGTAAGTATTCAAGGTATGCTCCTTCTACAGGTTGTATCAAAAATTGTGCATTAATCGGTGACCCCCTGAACGCGACATGTTCATTGAACATTAATTTTTCTTGGCATAATCGTAATATTCATTTTTACACTATATTTTCTGAACAAAAATGAAAAATGGACATGGGCAAGTTAAAATAGTTAAATTTAGAGAATAAGTTTTGAAAAGAGATCTTGTTTTCGTTTTCGCCATCTGGACCAGGACCAGGTGATAATTGACTCTTTGGACGTTTACAATAGCTTACAATGTTTAAAATTAATAATCTAAAAACATTAAATGCCTGGTTATCATTGAATTCACTAATCTGATTTGGCAATTTATCTTGTAAGCCCAAGGCCGGAAGGTTTACTTATGGATACATCGAAAAAAACATAACGGCGGATGTAAATTTTTCAATGTTTGTGTGTCATTCACGGAAAATTGTTAAGAAAAGTCATTTTCCCGATTGAAAGGCAACCATTCAAGCATTCAGGTACACAAAAAACAAACATGATAAAGGTAAAAGTCCGAGTGTCCGTCGCAAATATTTTTTAAAACTTACAACCTATTATTGATTAAAAAAACTAAACGTATTTATTTTCAAAATGTGTCCTTTTCATATTCATTTATCGCATGGAAAAAGAAAACTGGTTATTCGCCAGAGGCGTAGCGGGTCGGCCTCACATTTTAAGTTTTGAATCATTAAAATTCAGTTAGGAGAAACAGAACCATAACCGCAAAGTTTGGCGTAAGCCTATTTTGTTTGTTTTGAGAAGTTAAACGTTGTCTAGAAGAACGGGACGACCGCTCTAAATTCGATGGAGTTCGTGAGTCTTTGGTGCACGTTCTGTCATTGCAAGGAAAAGTCCCAAAATTGGTCGAGGCGATCACAAAAACTTGTCACCATTTCTCAGACCACAAGATAGGCCCTGTATTGAAATCAGGTCCGATAATCCCTTTAGATACCCGGCGCGTAGCAAGGAAAATTTTGGAAAATTTTCCTTTTTTGATTTTTTTAACATTTTGCAGAGTGCCATGATTGGGAATTGATTTTTTTTACGACGATGGGAGGGCCGACGGCTACGGATCCTCCATTAGTAAGCGGGCGGTAGGCCTTGGTACAAATAATGGGGGGACATGTCCCCCCGTCCCCCACCGCTTGACCGGGCCCATGTAACCAAGGTATAAACAAATACATTCAATTTGTTTAAATGCGCCAAAATCGAATAAAACTAAGATGGTGCAAAGTTGTCAAATAGCCATAGAAATATATTTTTTCACATATATTGCACCCAATTTTATAATTTCCCCCATTTTTATTTATCAAATGCTCCAGGATGCCCAGGTGCACCCGGCATATCGGTATTCTACAACAACCCTATCTACATTTTCAGGCAAAAAAACTTGTTGTCCATACTCAACTTTACGATCACAGGAAGTTGCTACTGATATCAATATGTAACATCAATTGGTAATACACCATTCAATTTCGCGCTGATTTTTAAAACGACGTGGAATCCCTTTTCAAACCCGCTAATAGCAATTCGATTTCATTTATCAATAGTCGAAATCATTAATGTACATAGTGGATTCATTTAAACCGATTACAACATAACTGATAGGCACTCGTGGCCGATCATCAGGAATGGTGCACTCATTCGGAGCGAATCTACTTGCCATTATACGACCCCAATTTTGGAATGTTCTTTTTTATTTATCATTTTTTATCAAATCTGGCAAATACGAATTGACTTCACAAAAATAGTGTATAATCGCTATGGTTAGACAAATCATGGTGCCATTTTCATTCATAATTTTTTATTTCATGCCCAATTGTATTTTAGTTTAATTCTTAATTTTAGGATTGTATAGCCTAAGATACAATTTCAAAAAATTCTTACCGGTATTTATGCATTGTATCATAGGCCTATAATATGCCTACATGATCATGCATGCCTATATGCATTCTATTGTAGGCCCTATTCCTATACGCCTACCTATGCATCTAATAACACATGCTATTCATGGTAAAAAACCTGCATCCTTTATAATCAGATTCATCATTTATTTATCATTATTTCTTTTCTTTGTTTCTTGTTCTTTTATTTTTATTCTTTGTTGTCTTTTTTATTTCTTTAATGACATTTATATATAGTCAAGAAACATGTAATGGACTTCAGAGTTTTCTGACTTTTTAAGTTGTTGATGGTTTTGACTATATTTGTATAGTGGAACTTTTTAACACAGAATCTGTGGTGCAAACATATCAGTTTGTGTTATCAGGGTTTCCATTGAATTTTTTTTTATCATGTAAGAGTTGGGTGATAACATTGGGTTTGTGTTATAGCCTATAATTAAAAGGGCTGTGTTAACTGGTTTCTCTACTTGACATAACTTCCATTTTTCTTTTTCTTACCGTCAATGTTTCTGGCACCAATGGCAATCTCGGCAAGTAGGTCCGTGATTGATTGTACCATGCTGTACACTTTGCCAGGTGTCACTTATCTAAAGTTGAAGTACAGCACCTTCTGGAGAAGATCATATCTCGCAGACTTGGAGGTTGACGGCCAGCCTGGGCTCGTGCAGCTTGGTCTCCCAAATCTCTGCTGCCATTGAGGTAGTCCACGCATGCGCTTCACTCCTGCCTTGAAAGCTTAATGGGCCTTTCTGGGTCGGGTTGAGAATGGTGAGTAGGGGGGGGGGGCAACATCTTGATTGTATATTGCCGGCATTAGGGGGAAGTTGGGCTCGGATATGAGGACGGGGCGGTGTCCGTCTATCAAAATTATGATCCCTGCGGGGAAACTTCCTGCCACACTTGTTGACATTTTGTTGCCAGGAACTCCTCAAAAGTATCTCTGGTAACAGTCTCTGATTGTATCTTGTGCGCCACTAACCCCACCTCACCAGCAAAGGGCAAAGGTACTTTGACTTGTTTGCCTGCTCTGTCCATGGGACAAGCGTCTCGCTGGAAATCCACGAGGAATCGCGACCATAGGACCAGCGGGTCCCTAATTGTTATACCTGTCTCGTCAATATACACAGTATGTGGAATGACACCATTCTGCAAAACCAGTTAGCAAAAACACCTCTGTGTCATCAATATGCTTGCTCGTAAATCCTTTGCTCAGGTACATCATCTGCTAAACTGCTGGCCATCACATGCCATCCAGAGTTCTTGCAATGGGGCTGCTTGAAACAAAGGATTTGTTGGGAGGTCAGCTCGCAGTGTCATTCAATTAACCTAAAGTCATCATAGGGTTGTTATCCAGGTACTGCTGAAGCCTATCTCTCATTTCGTCGTCAACCTTCCTGTTTGGAATTGGACCCCTTTGGGGAGCTTGTTGGCAAGGCGCCCACTTTGCAGATATCTGGTACTTATAATCTGGCTGTCGAGTCCGATACCTAAGTATTCGCACCTCCAATAGTCTGCGTCTTCAGCCTCAAAGGCATCACTCATGGCGATTTCTATCAATGTCCGGAATTCGCCTGTACCTTCCTGCTGCAGGCCATGATGGGATAGGGAAGTTGATGTGTAACGTATGAGTACACATTTTGACTAGATGATGTCTATCTTGGCCAGTGATGGGCAAAGAAAGAAAGATTTTTAAAAGCCCAAGCGTTTATACTTATTGAACAATACTTGGGCAAGATTCAAAAGACTAGAGCACCTGGGTTTAGTTAAACTTTTGTTAACAAGTAATAATTGCAATGCTTGAGCCAACCTTAATATACGCGCGAAATCGATTGTCATTTAGTTAGGAAATAGATTAAATATAAATGAAAAGGAAAATCTTCTTTGGGGATGTGGCATTCGAATTCACGCGAAAATGAATTTTTCACTACTTAAATGAAATGCACATTCGCGAAATCGTACACTTATTTTTGTCGTTGGAATGCGGGTTTGGAAATAGAAATGGTTAAGTGCTAAATTGAAATGGGAATGTGAATGTTCATTTCACTTTCGTAACTAACTTGAATGCAATCCATTCAAATTGATGCGCATATTGCCGAAAAATCGTCCGGAAAACCTATAATATTGCAAAATAGGGAAAGGCAGCAGCATGACAAATGCCTTCCATGTGTTTGGCACCCAAAGAGTCATACAACACGGCAGCGTTTAGCTGGGTGGTGCTTCTGTAAAAACTGAAGTTTGACGTAAGCTTTGCTCTGAAACTTCTCTCCAACTTTACAATGTCAGCTGGTTATGAATGGAGCAGCATCATCCTAAGCATTCTTGGTATAACATAGACCAGCCAAAATATGAGGAGCCAGGCCATTCCTCTTCCAATGTAGCCCTGCACCAAATAAAGCACAGGGTTCTTCTGGCTAGTTGAATTCGGACATCTACATCAAGATCATTGTCATCTTGTCTGCAATCCAAATGTTTTGTTTCCTTACAATAAGGAATCTTTCACTATTAGTTTCGAGACTAGTGCAAGTAGAAAGAATTGTCGGCAATGCAATATTTGCACTTTAGCCAGTGGTCTGTGATTCTCTGTGTCTCTTTGCATAAATGCTGACAATATCCAAGGCAACTTGAGTATCCGTAGTGATTTGAAAGTATCACCATATCATCTGCACATGTGGGGGCAGACACTTTTGTTATTCCATACGATGACACCGTGATGCTCTTCATTTTGATTTATAAGTCTGTTTGTGAACACTTCGTATATTGGGGCTGCAGATACACCATCCTTGCCTCCCCCCTTTTTCAATGATAATTATCAGAAATGTATCCTTCATTTTAACAGCAGTAGTGGGTTTGGTATACATTTGTTTGAAGTTACCATATTCAACCCTTTCCTCATGGTAAAGCTCAGCAAGAAGATAGTGTGATCCCAACATCAAAGCTTTGCGGAAACAATCTAATAAATGGCAACATAGCTTTTCTCTGTTCCTTGACTCATTAATTGCCTCAGTAAGCATTAAGGCAGCATTGGAAGGAGAGTTTGCCGAGTAAAGAAGCCCCTCTGAAGACGATTCTGGGTCCCAGAAAGAATCTTATTTGCCCTGTACAGCCATGCCTTCTCTATCAGTTTGCCTATAATAGGAGTTCCTTGTGATGCCACTGGTAGTTTTCAGCATAAGCGTGTTTCCTTTCCTTTTTTGTAATCGGAGTAAGTATGCCAGTCATAGAATTTTGTGAATATTTGTAGATTCTAGAATGATGTTGAGATCACCCTAGTAAGCACATTCAGCAGCACATTTGGACCTGCGTATTTATGTGCTCGTCAGTAGGTTGAAGCATTCCTGTATCTCGATTCTTGAAGGAGGCAACTAGCTTGCGTACTTCGTCGACAGCCAATGGTTGTATTTTGGATGGATCTGGTAAACATTCTCCAATGGTAACTTATTAGGTAAAACCCTATTTTATTTACGGTGAATTTTGAATGATGTGATTGGCTGTGCATAGTAAATGTTATTTATACGGGGGAAGAACATATAAGATCCAAATAAGACAGACTAGTGTTACTGGACAAGACCCTTCTTTCACGACTTTAGTGAATTGTATATTTTGGGCCAGTGAATTTTTAATTTCAGTCATTTCTTGGGGCTCTTTTGGTACCAAGTAGGTGGCGTTTCCCATTGATCTTTATACAATGGATTGGCTTCCCATATGAAAAAGGAATCTGCAGTGTTTTGTCCGCTGCATATCGGAATTTATCGCCGTTTATTTGCCGGGTTAATTTGCTAGAGTCAATGATTCATGATGTGCATCCCGTTGGTCGCTGATATTCCGGGCAAAAATTTAGATGACGTTACTTCATTTTCTAGAAAAGTGCACATACAAGACGTTAGACACACATATGACTGATTTCTATAATGTTAGAAAAACTTTCGAAGAATTAATGTGCTTCCCAGGGGTGCGCCATCTTGGTCTTTCTCCGAGCATCTTCTTTTTCTCTTTGCAAATTGGGCCCTTAATTTGCTGGTTCAATGGAACGTGGTGTACAAATCCGTTGGTCACTGATTATTCAGGGGGAAAAGGAGATGACATTTTACTTTCATTTTCAAGAAAATGTGCACATACAAACGTTTTTTTTTATAATTTTAGAAGAATTTATTAGGACAAATTCATGTACTTTCCCAGGGGTGCGCCACCTTTGTAAACGACATGAGATCTGCCCGCTATAGACCTAAATATGGAAAACTTTGCTGCAAAAATGCATTTGCTCCCGTTATATATACACTTACATAATTATAATATTTAATCCATGGAGAACAAGAAATTAATATATTATCCATAAAAAACATTTATTTTCGTGACGATATTTACACAAAAAACTGCATTTACTAGATTCCTTTTGAAATTAGTTGATTTTTTATATACACCCGCTGTACCTGGCAAAATTAGCGCTTTGGGCCAAATCACAAATTTG
>JAMKCH010008490.1:0-63554 GCA_023653785.1 Ophioderma brevispina
TCATGCCTAATCTGAAAGTAGACATAATAAGCTTTCTATTAATGTATGATGTAGGTGTATGTAGGGTGGGACTATTAAATCGACTAAATTGTTGATGCTGCTACTCGCCTAACACAAGTTATGATACATTAGCCGAGGCGCATATGAACGTAAATATTTAACACAGGGTTAAGGGGCTTCATATCCTTCTTAGTATATTAGTCCCTACGGTAATTAGTCCCAGTCAACATTGCTAATTTCCGCGATAGAATTTAATGCACTTCGTGAAAAAAAATCAAGCATGTATAGCAGACGACTAGCCATCGGTAATAAATTGATCTCGCGTGATACAAGATTGTACAAAACTTTGCCGTGAACCTCAATAATGATATTCCTGCGACCTGCCTGGTATATATCGCGACATCAAGAATAATTTTTACTAGATATTCCTTTTTTTAATCCATCCAAATTCGACGTCCTTTCTCCGAGATATGAAAAGTAAACTTGTATTTTCTAATAAACTTGTATTTTCTAATATATAAGGTAGTTATGGTGACCTAGAGTTCAAGAAAAAAAGGTATTGCTATACAGCCTGTCTCAGAAAAGTGGTACAATCAGAAAAACAAATTGGTTAAATATGAAATTTCAAAATACTCATTCTTACTTGGCATAATATTAAAGAACAAAGACCAGGCTTTCCAATGGTGTTTGTTTCATCTTATTTGCTTTTGTCAATCCAGGGATATAATCAATTTACTGTGATACACCAAAATCCATTTTAAGCCACTTTTATGCATGGGCAGAGTTGTTTTCGCGCAGTTATGCCATGCTGTCTTGAAGCTCACAAATGATTGCAACTTGACAAAAGAAACGAAACACAGATTAAAGTAAACAAAGGAAGTTTAGTTTTATCGACACAAGTTTTAATAGTCAACATAATCAGTTGAATGTTAAATATCTTCTTTTCATAAATAATAAACAATACAAATATTTATTGTACGTCAATGAAATGGAGCTTTGAATTCATTACAAAATTGGTGTCTGTTAAAATCATGCCAGAAGGAATGTAATTGCAACCAAGATAAACACTCCAAATCCAAAGAAATGGGAATAAAAATATTGCACTCTTTGTGCATTTACTAATTGTTGAAAAATTGAATTTGGAAGCAAAGTATCAAGGTGTTGGTAGGAATTTGTTTCATGATACTTCAACACCATAAAAACTCTCTCCTCCAGGTTCCGGGTCCAGATTGCTGTACGCTCATGGTTCTCATATCTGTTCAAATGTGAATAACTTATGTTTAACTAATTCTTTCACCGTTTTCACTCAACCAGAAAGTGGCATAAACTCGATTTTTGTGTTCTCCTAATTTCTGTCAGGAAATCCTCGTATGTTTTATGGCGCTGGGGAACTTCCCTTAAAATACCGTCAACAGTTTTGTGTGTATTCTTACAAAATGGTACAGTCGAATGTCCCGTTCTGCAATTGTGCTCCAAAATTGTACGAAATATATTGTCCATGAGAAATTAATTTTTAGCAGTCTCCACATAACTTAAATTGAAAGCCTAGCCAGTGAAAAAAAAATACTAACCATCCAGGAGTACTTCAACCTGTGATGTTCTTCAAACTGAGCCTCAGTGTCAGAGAGCAGTGATATTATTATATATAGCTCTTAAAGCAATATTAGCACATTTTTGAAGAGCGCCCCAATTTTTAAATTTTGATATTTTTGCACAGCTATGTTGGTATGTCTAGAAAACTACACCTGCGAACGAGAATGCTCAAAAATGCGTATTTATCATAAAATGATTTTTGTAATTAGAATTGGGATCCTAGATTGTACTTAACGGCAGAGCTGGAAATGCTATGTTTAAGTCCGTCCATGATAAAATAGTGCCACCTCAAGAAAATGACCTCTAACTTGACTTGCCTGAACCAATAAAACAACTAATAGATGAGCGAAGATACGTACATGGCGCTATTTCCAGGCTATTGCATATTGGAAGGCCGTTTCCAGCAGCCGTTGAATTCTTATTGGGATCCCGATATTTAAAGCCGACTCAGAGATTTGTTAAACATATTTTTGTGGTATTTTTAAAAAGAGGTCAAAATACACTAAGATAGTCAGATAGTCAACTAAAATACCCACTTCCAAAGTTTGAGAGTGAATCGCGAAATTTTCGTTGTCAGGCAGAACATTTATGATAGTATAGGCAGTTGTGTCGTGCCTGGCATTATGTGTAGATACAGTGCATAGGATACCGGGATAACCAAAATTCCGGATCCGGAAATTTATAAAAACAGTTGTGATTTTTATATGAAGGACTTCGATTTGAGCTTAGCTATTTCACACAGTGATTAGTATATGGACAAAAAGTATGCAATGCAATGAAATCACAAATGTTTGAAAAGTGAGGACGCCCTCCTCGGGGCATATCTGAGTCAGCGTTTAATTTTTTAGTACAACATTCACTCGTTACGACACATAGACATTGTATATAGAGCTTAACCATTCACACGTATATTTTACTAGCCAGTTACCAATGCAACCGTGTAAAAATCTCAATTTTTTTGAAAAATTGGGGCGCTCTTCAAAAAAAAAATGGTGCTATATGCTTTTTTAAATTCAATTCCGCCCCGCTACATTCATCTCATCAAAAAAGCTTGAAAAGATGATCATAAATTGAAGATCATTCCGGAATCTCTCATGATTGATTTCTAACTTTCTTTTTTTTTTCAATAACATAAATAAAACTAGACTGCTAACACCGACATTTTGTTACTGGAGGAAGTAGGCGGATTTAAGCATTCCTGAAATTATTCATTATTTCCCACAGATATGAATCTCGTCCATGCAAAAATAGTGCTCAGTGTTCTAATATCAGGTAGCACGCACAATAATGGCAATGAGACTAATCATGTTTACAAAAAAAAATCTGTTGTGAAATTGTTTCGATCGCGTAGGCGAACAGTGCTTATAACTGCAGTACAAAGTAATTTTTCGCGTAAATTAATCTTACAGAAATGAAGAAGAATATCAAAGGACAAAAAACATTCAAGGCAGACATGTCGATATTAACAGTTACAGTAAAAGGTGGAATTTCGACCGTAACATGCCGCCAGCCTGACGTTATACAATTTTGACTGTATAGTTTGACTGCGCATGCGCACCAATATAATGTTATGGCAGAGTGTATTCTTGTGGTTATTAAAATTACTGAAAGTCCGGGCATTTCCTCCACCAATGCTGGACCAATCTAACTGTTATCCCACAGGCGTACGATGTACACCATTCGGGACACATTACAGTATAGTACAAAGAAGAAGCTAGCTATATTGTTGCTCAACGCGCAGGCGTCTTTTTTTCACAAGAAAAGTCTCGGTACGGAAATTTAAACGATATAGAGGTGTGATACTGTTCATTGAAAATATTTATAAAGAAGGATCAGTCCGCTCATCGCAGCACGCAAGTCGGTTCCGATCTCAACTTAAGGCATTATATTATTCATGCAATGAGTAGCTTGTACTAGCTTGCGATGAGCATAAAACACGTATAACACCATCCACTCCGAAAACATCTTACTTAAATCTGCAAATATAACCTGATCGTTGGAGCTTAAATATTTGTAAACATATTAACCACAGGTGATGTTCTAACTTCTTATATGATACCCATATAAGGTACTGATTCTTTCTGCATGCACTAAATCTTCCCAATCTACCTCGACAAGCATATGAAAGAGGGAATTTACCAAACGGATGTAAGATACACCAGTTTATCACGCTGCTGAACTTGAAGTGTGATTGATTGAGCCTAGGTGTTTAAATGGAATTGGGGCTTTCCAATCGTTGAAAGATAACGTATGCGGCAGTTTGGGAAGATAGTTAATTTCGAAAACAAAACCTCATGATCTGGTATTGCAGATGACACTCAAAAAACGCATCGGACATTTTAATTTACTGGTTTCGGCGGGTGTTGCTCTGATGTCCTTCTCTCTATAGCTGTGAGCAGCATTTTAAAGCGATTATTGGTATAAATCTAACAGCACATATATAATGAAATATATAAATTCAAACGTACCAGTGTCATGGCCATCGGAGTATTCCTTGCGAAAAAATTCAGATTTATTCCGACCAATCTACACAACTGTACAGCAATAATGGAAGATTACCATGTTGATTCCCTGTGGTATTATTTACAACGCCGCATGCAATACCGAAAAGAAGCCAGCGAAAATATATCCCATACGCGCAATATCATGTGCACGTTTGCCACAAGCCTCATTCCTTTTGAACTTCGTTGAGCACACAAGGATGGGAGCGAAGTCTGTTTAGATTTTTTATTGCAAAATCAACATCACTTTTTAAAACTCAAGTGATATGAGAAAACTTTAAGGAGGGGTGTTGTTAATATCTATTTTGTGATTAACAAAGGTTTTAGTTGGCCTAAACACTAACATCCATGAAAACGTGGACATTTGACAAGGGGTCGGTAATATTTTAGTTTTCTAGTCGCAGTCGCATTGTAACACTAATCTCTATTAATGGATTTTTTCTCACAAAATAATTGTATATTAGATGAATGAGCAACGGGCGGGCATCTTCCTTGGTCAACCGATACACATACCATTCCAGATACACCTGTTTAACACAAGTTGTATCCTGGGTTCACTAACGTTTTAGAGACATGCCATCCCCTACGCGCAAATGCAATGAACTCACTGAATTGGCTTGCCGCATTAAACCACCCCCGCAGCCGCGCGCAAGTGGCTGTAGCCTCTACAACTAACACGTGGATCCGTCTGGGCTCATTCATCACGGTAAGGGTATTTAGCCGGCTGACTTAAGTGTTTTCATTTTGTAGACTTATGATGACCTTCTTTGCACATTCTGCGGGACAAGTGGAATATTAATGATTAAAGAACAATATACATATGTTGAAAATCTTAAAAGGAATTTTTATTATGGAAATAACGCCTTTTTGTGAAAAAATAAAAAGATTGATGACTCACGGCAAAAAAAAAATTGATTGGTTTATATTTTTGCTTTCGGGGGGTGACCCATTCAGGTAAAAATGACGATCTATCCCTACATTGGAAAAATAAACAACCGATTAGCGTCATCGTACTTCGGTTTTGAATCTTGTAGGAATAAGGTAAATTTTTTTAGCTGTTTAGACATAATATACGGGGTGTCTTTTGGAAAAAAAATAATAGCACTTTGGGCCAGAGGGTCATATGTAACCAGACCTTGATTTACCATAGTCGGATTTATATAAATTGGTCGCCCCCGAAGAGCGCACTGATATCTGATACCTGACCACGTGGACCTGTCGCCTGACACTTGACACCCAAATACTTCATCTCGTTCACCCACCGTTTATAACTACAATACGGCAAAGCAGCAAAGCATTCTGTATCGCCTTCTGTGTTCACCGGCGGTACTCGATCAAGATGTGATACTTCCATGTTGTTCCTTTGGAAGGGAGGGTAGACCCGATCTGCTCGATTGGCATTGGGGATTTCCCACAACGGTCTTGTGAACTGCTACAAAAGCCCTTTACTATGGCATCTCGGTCCCAGTGACATTAAAACATCATCTCTTAACCTTTGTTCAAAAGATCTTAGTAATATCATGATACAAATTAAGAACAAAATATGAAGTTCACATCAATCATTAGGCTCTGTCACTACCTGTTCATAACTCCACTCCAGAAACTTTCCCCTCAGAAAGTAAATCTCTACACACATAATACCTTGAACATACGCGCCATGCCTACAGAGCTATGCGCTCTGTAGCCCATGCGCACCGATCCCCTACCCGCGTACATCCACAGCCTATTAATATTATTCTACATCCCCAAACCAATTGCACCGCGTGAGTCTGTAGTCTGTTATGACTCCAGGGGTTGAAGCCCATTCAAACCAGTCGTGTCCCGTGGCTGACGAGCTGCTGACAGTCTGTATTGCACGGAATAATTATTATAGAGATTCAACCCATCGTGTCACCTCTAGTACTTTTCCGAAAGGTATAGAGCATTGATAAGGGGATATACATTTGTGAAATTACAATTCCACGCTATGAACAGCTTGAAACATCAGTCCGATAGCTTATAACACTCAATTCTATGCCCATGTAAACCATTCAAGTCTTTTTAACTAAACTATCACAATAAATTCTGACTAATCGCATTTCTTCAATGGTATCCATGTAACAGGCGAATGACTGTTATTGGAATTTAGAGTCATTTGGAGTATGGAGAACGAAGGAAAGTAAATCTAAGTTGCACTCTTGAGAAAGTATGAAGAGTCTGCCTTTTTTTTTTTTTTTTTTGTTTTTTTTTTTTTATTTACAGCCACACATAAAAGGCAAATCTTGGTTCGTTTCTGAAACAGTTCCTCGTTGCGGGGGAGGAATAAAAGCTCCGGGAGCTCTCGGGTTTTATCGGGCCCCATATTCTGTCCTGCTGCTCCCCTCTCTCTCCCAACTAATCGACGGTGTCTTCCCAAAACTTGTCCTCTGGTGACACGATGGTTGAATCTACTATAGTTTTTGGTGCCTGGTATACACACATACTTTCAATTCGATACAACAATCCGGCCAAAATATCAGTTGTTGGATTTGGTGTCATTGTCGTTAAATTTTGTCCTACCCATGACCACACAACGAATGAAAGAACACGTCAGTCGTCTTGATTTAAATAAACCTCCTCAACGAATACATCTTTTCACCTAGCGCGCGTCATTGCATTATGAGTAAAAGAGTATCTGAGCACAGTTGATCCAGGTACCCGATTTATTATTACCACACCTGGCCACCTCTACCACATACATCAATTTGTATCACGACCGATTAGTGTATATGCAAAAGCGGCCCCACAGTATGTGGAAGAGTGGAGGCAGCCATTGCCTTCTATTGTTGGTAACTCTAATGTTTCTTCGTGGTCGGCAAAACATGCGATACGATGAATTTCTAAAGATTACGTTAACGTTTTGCCTCTCTATCTATATAGAACCATCATGTCTGTTAATGTCGCTTATCCACAATTTTCTGGGACAATTTTGTATAAATGACCTGGCTCTTTAACCACCTGCTTGGGCCTCTTTTTTGGATGACCAATATGGCCATCATCAGTGCTTCAATTACCGAAGCCCTAGGTTTCCAATCCATCCATGGTATAGAGATCAGATGTTCGAAACCCACGTAAGCGCGGTTCAGCAAGCCTACGTAACTTTTTCATTGTACCGAGTAGCGCTTTTTTGTATGATGTAGAGTTTTCCTAATTTTATTTAAAAACTATATTTCCTCAAGAATCCGCAGGCTCATTTAAGAAAATTAGGCACATGTAATGGCCTTTTTGATAAATTTATATATTTTTAAAGTGACAGGAAGGTGTAACCATTAAATTAAAGCTGTGTTTTTTAATTCAATGTTAAAAGTCTACGCGATAGGCTTTCATACAGGCAAGACTTCGTACTAACCACCGTTCAACTTTCAATTGGTGTGAAAGACTAAACATGGCTTGTGGCAAACGATAGCGTAAATAATTAGCATGGCGGCTTCGTTAAAACCTCTATTGCTTCGAAAGTTAAGCGTTAAAATGATGTTTTTCTCCAGGAATACTCCAATGACGATGCAAACCATCTGGTACGTCATTTAGGGATTTTTTCATTATAGTATGTGCCGTTATGGATACCAACAAATCTCTTTCCTTTAATGAAGCCAGACATTTAGCACAGCTGGTCATAATGACTGTACTTGCATCAAGCTACGCGTGGCTACAGCAAAACAGAAATGCCGATTCTATCAAATTATTTTCGTTCATCTTCAATGCAAGAATATTCATTATTGCATCGACTTTGCTTCTTGTTCATGCCTCTTTGCATAGTCATGCCTGGCGATATCTAAACTTGAAATGCAACAAGAACGAAACTTTTATTAAAGCAATTGTCAGTCATGTTTGCATCATGGCGCCGAATGAATTTCATATCGTTGTACCGTATCCCACGCAACTTTCGTTATTTTGACAGCGTGCTTTTGTATTAAAGTGTCCTTGAATTATCATATTATGCTTTCGTAAAAACATAAAGGTGTAAGAATTTATATCGGGATGCTCGAGTTACTTACAAGACTACAAATAGTGTGCTGGTAAGTCCAGGAGGGAGACTTTGCACATTCACAAACTCTCAAGATTTTGGCAAATTGAAACAAACTACCGACAGGGCATTACTTAACTAACTTACTTGACTAACTTACCTAAAAGAATTATATAACCATGATGGCGGAAAATGCTGCCAGAAAAAAGGATTTTGCTTTAATTGCACGGCTTTCTCTAATAATTATTGTCATCTGGGAGGATGCGTGTTTAAATACAGAAGTGGAAGCTCAGATACATGTACAACCATTCTGGAATGAGGCCATACATGATCCTTTCTCGTGCGTTATTGATAAATCAAATGGAGGACTACGCATTCAAGGTAGTCCAAATCAGACGTGCAGTCTTCAAATCATCCATTCATCAATATTGCAAGTCTATCTACCACTATCGGAAGAAGACAGTCCCTTTTTTCTTTACTTTGAGAGAAAAGGGGATTTGGTTGTCTGCTCTAGTATCTATGTTGTTATTAAGGGGCAAAATGATTCGTGCGGTGTATCTTTCAAGCATCCCAATCTTGAGCTAAAAATACAAGGCAATGTTAGTCTTTGGATTAAAGATATATCACCATTAGATCGGGTATTCCATTGTCCAGAAAGGTATCGGTTTGTTTCGGATATAAATCATAAATCCCATTGCCACGATGCTAAGTCCTACAATGAAGCAGTCACGTGTATATCTGAAAAAAAGTCCTCTTTGCAAGGTTGATTTTTCATCAGATTGCAACGTAACCCTTGCAAACAGAGAAGCTGTGTTTCAATGCACTAACAGTAACCTATTGCACACCAATACAGTGCTAATTATCTATCCTACTTTAACAATTGCATTAGATCTATCTGATAATAGCATTGTAAACATTAAGGTAAAGTCGTTCTTAGGATTAAACTATTTGCAGCACCTATTCTTGAATGAAAACAAGCTGATAATGTTGCACGCTTATGTCTTTTACGGTCTAGAAAACTTAGCAAACCTTTGGCTTAATGGAAATCAATTGACAGCGCTCGAAGCAGGTGTATTTCATGGATTACATGAGCTGAAGAAAGTAGGACTTACTAGAAATAACCTGACCAAAGTTAATGAGCAGACATTCAATGGCTTAAGTATGCTTTATTATCTTTCTCTTAGTAAGAATAACTTGAGTACATTACCGGGCCATTTGTTTTTAGGGTTAGAAAATCTTAATACTCTATACCTACACGAGAACCAGTTGGTTACATTGAAAGCCACCATATTTCATGGTTTGCATATGCTGACTGTTCTTGCTCTGAATAACAATAAGTTGAAAACCTTACACATGGTTTGTTTTCGGAATTGGAGTATCTGCGTAAGCTGTACCTCCATGGGAACCAAATTAGAACATTAAGTCGCAACATATTCAACGACTTGAGCAGGCTGACATTACTCTATCTGTACAATAATAGGTTGAGTACAATGCCGGATAGTTTATTTCACATGTTAAAAGATCTCCGTTTTCTTGATCTTAGCGAAAATCAATTTGGCACATTCAGTGTGAGTGTGTTTCAAGGTTTGAGTCAATTAAACGTTCTTACTCTTAACACTAACAAATTACGCCTTTTACCAGAAAAATTGTTGGATGAGTTCGAAAACCTAATCGCACTGCATTTGCACGAAAATGAGCTACATGTATTGAGTAGTACGGTCTTTAAAAGTTTAAAGAACTTAACCGTCCTTACTCTTCATAAAAATAAATTACGTTTTTTACCGGAGAAGTTGTTTGAAGGATTAGATAATCTAACAGAACTGTTCTTGCAGGAAAATCAACTAGCTGTATTGAATGGTACTGTATTTGGAGAAAATGTAGAATATCTCTCCTTCGAGAAAAATCACCTTATTGCATTGAAAGGATATATTTTTAAGGATTTAGAGAGGCTTATATATCTGAATCTGGCTAATAATAGTTTGGAGACAGTGCCAGCAGACTTATTTTGGGAGCTACATAGTCTGCAGATGCTGTATTTAGCCGGCAACATGTTGACGGAATTAAATTCTACCGTATTTCACGGTCTAGGCGAGCTCCATTACCTTACCCTTAATTCCAATAGGTTGGTTACCTTGCCGTCTAAAGTATTTTGGGGTTTAATTAACTTAATCGGACTACACCTTGAGGACAATAAATTAATAACATTTAACGTGAGAGCATTCCAAAATTTGGACAATGTAACTACTCTTGACAAGAATAACAATTTGTTAGACAATCTAAACAACTTACACCTGCATGGGAACCAAATAGTTACACTGGACGAGAGCTTGTTTTGGGGTTTGAGCAGGCTTCTTATGTTGACTCTGTATGAAAATAACTTAAAGACGTTGCCAAAGAAATTGTTTCTCGGATTGGAAAATCTTAAATACTTATGGCTGAATAATAACCAATTAGCTGCTTTAAATGGCACGATATTCCATAGCTTGGTTAATCTAAATACTTTGAAACTTTCCGAGAATGTTTTATATTTTTTGCCCTCGGAACTGTTTTTTAAGTTGTATAACTTAAAGGCACTTGACGTGAAAAATAATAAATTGAAAACGTTAAATGTAGGATTGTTCAGGGATCTAATTAGACTCAGAAGTCTGGATTTGAGCAATAACAACATACATTCATTACCATCTGCATTATTTAAGGGGCCGACAAAGCTGAATCATTTGCTCCTAGAAAACAATCACTTGAGAATTTTAATAATATATTTCAAAACTTGCGCAAAATAAGAATTCTTACACTTCATAACAATACCTTGAGCACTACAGGAGGAATCTTTCGCGGGTTAGAAAAGTTAAGATTGTTGAGACTTGACTCAACTAAATTAGTAAAATTAAATGCTAGTATTTTCCAACGTCTGATCGAGTTAGATTATCTTGATCTTAGTAGAAATAGATTGAAAGTAGTTCCAACAAAGTTGTTCGTGAGATTAAAAAATCTGAGGCACATTTCACTATCGTATAATATGATCAAGGCTTACAGTGGCATATTTCATGGTTTGAACAGCCTTAAAACACTATTTTTCAACCACAATGAGTTAGACCATTTGCCAAACGATGTCTTTCATGAATTAAGTAATTTAGACATTTTATCTATTTGCTGTAATAGCCTCCGTGCGTTAGGCGAAAATGTATTTAAAAGTTTAACTCTAGTGAATAATCTGCTTACAGTGCTAAATGATAACATTTTTATTAACTCACGTAAACTTACCTATATCTTACTGAATGAAAACAATTTGCAAAGAATTCCAAATATGACACTACTAACTTCCCTAAAGATACTTCAATTGAGCGACAACAGTTTGACCAAAATAACACACGATTCATTTTCGGGCATTTCTAATCATACGCAAATTATTGTGAGTCAACACGAGATTTGCGAGTGCTATGTTCTCAAAGGCGCTAACTGCAGTGCAGTCGATGACAGGTCACCCTATCTAACATGCACGAGGCTGTTGTCTGATAGAGCTTTAGCAATAATCATGTGGATCATTGGTTTAAATGCACTCGGAGGAAATATATTTGTTTTGATTTTGAAGAAGCGAAAAGCTCAAGTGATCAATGTACAAGACTTATTCCTCAGTAATCTTGCATTGTCTGATTTCCTAATGGGGATATACATGACCATCATTGCAAGCGCCGATGTGTATTTTGGGGATTTTTTCCCATGCAATCTGAAACCTGGAGATATAGTATTACCTGTAGAATTGCCGGAGCATTATCGATTTCTTCAAGTGAAGCTTCAATTTTGTTTGTAACATTATTAAGTCTTGATAGATTTATGCACGTGAGATTTCCCTATTCGACTAGACAATTTGGCAAAAGATCAGCGACAGCAACTGTCATATTTACATGGCTAATTTCAGTGATATTAGGAAGTATACCGTCTGTATTTACAGGGGTTAATTTCAAATTTTATGATAATCCACATGTGTGTGTTGGTCTCCCGCTAGCATTAAATGAAAGATATCAAACTACTAGAAACTTGAAAAATGTATATATGAAAATCGATATCGACACTGAAACGGTTGAAAAGGTTAATGTTTCATTTTCAAGAGGTTTTGTAGTGCCTGTTTCAACTACAGACTTCAAGGGCTTAATAAGCGGTATGTATTATTCAGTAACGGTTTTTCTCGGCCGTAATTTTTTATGTTTTTTAATAATAACTGGTTGCTACATTGAGATCATAAGAGCAGTAAAAAAATCATCTGAACGGTCCGGACGCACTCGTGATATGAAAGAACAAATGAAACTAAATGGTAAAGTAACAGCCATTGTGGCTACTGACTTTTTCTGCTGGTTTCCAGTTGTTATCTTAGGGATTCTAGTACAAGCAAAGATAGTAACGTTGCCGCCATCTGTATACGCGTGGTCAGTTACTTTCGTTTTACCAATAAACAGTGCACTTAACCCATACTTATACACGATAGGGGAAAGTATATCTAACTACCGGAAGAAGCGGAAAGATCAGTTTAACAAATAGTTAAAGGTGCGTGTTCCGATCGTCTTTGGGACCCCCCCTGATTTACCCGGAAGTAGTATCGATTTTGATATCAGATGAAAGGCCGTATTTTTCTCATTGTCGTCATAAAATTTGAGCCCTCAAATCCATTTCATTCCCAAGATATAAACAAAAAAACACCGTTTTAGTGGTTAACCATCAATATTAACACAGTATTGAATAGGGCTTTGCAACATGCGTTATTGCGTCTACCATCAAAACCGTAAGTTTGTTTCACACGGTACTTGGTGGGGTGTATGTGCAAGTGCCAGGCTCTCATATCAAGTAGAGAACACAATACACATAAATCGGAACAATCACCTTTAAATAAGATGTTTCGTTTTGGAAAAACCAAGCATAAACACACTGGTCCGTGACTACCTATATAGATCCTATTACTATGCAGTACAGTCAAGGGCAGATCACACAAATACTACTTATTCTTTTCAGCAACTCAAATGACTTCGAATGACCGCTATGAAAAAAATGTAAGATACATTTGGTCAAGGTACATTTTTGTTGGATTTCGCGTTGTCACCATCTTTAAAATTGTTTGAAATAAGAGTAATCAGATAGATATATGTCTCAGCTAGCATGCTAAAGTCGGTGATGGTTGCGATTAAATGTAAAATTGTCATTTTTCAAACAAATCAAAAATGATACAGATTTTAGATGCAAAGTCGGGATAAAAACCTGCCGCAAATAATGCTATTGGAAACGGACAACTCTGATTTTATCAGTTTTCAAAGGTTACAGCATTTTCCATAATCCATCAAAATTAAATTACTGGAACATACGAAACGGTCAAGTCCACGAAAATAACACAAAAATATAATTCAAATGTTTAGGCCCAATTTCTCTGTGGGAATGCTACGGTTTCAATCAATATTGCCATTGTTATAGGCAAGGCCATGGGACCAATCGTGCGTATTTCCCAGCTCTTCCCTCAGCGGGTGAAATGAACACATTGACTCGTGGTATATGGAAATACAATAAAACTTGATCTCGTAAAAGACCGAGGTAATAGACCGTATTCAATAGCCAGCCATGTTGGTGGACAAGATAGACGCATTCCAGTACTACAATACAGTCACCTGTCAATGATCCCTGTGCAATCGCTAAACATGGATCGATTGACAGCTTAATGTATTGTAGTCCTGGAATGTATGCATCTTGTCCACCAACATGTCTGGTGGCTGACGTCATATTGAATACGGTCTATACTATTAACCCTGAGCTAACAGGCATTTGTAACACATCTCAAGTACAAAAGGTTTGAGGGATTAAATATGTTGACAAACTGACAGGGACCCCTGAAACGTGATTCTTAAGTTCAGCAAATGGTGCCTTAAGGAGAGGGGCCAAGGCAAAGTTTGTACATGGGTCAAATTTTTAAATTGATCCAATCATGTTGAAAAGTATACCATGTTATTTGTCTAACCACAAGGATTCAGGTATAGTTTGTACGATCTACAACGTAAAAGTTTAAGAGTTATAGGCTAAGAACAGCAAAAATCAATAAAAAGGGTCAATTTTGGTTGTACAGAGGTCAAATTTTAAAGTTGCTCCGATTTAGATAAAAAAATGGTGGAAATTATTGATGGAGTTCATAGGATTAAAATAAGGAATAGTTTTGACTGTCTAAAATGTTTAGTTACCGATGTAGGGGGCACAGAAGGTCAACGTCCATTGCATTCAATGTGGCTTGACCTTGTTTCCCCCTACTTTCTTAAGCAAGCATTTGAGACACTCAAAACTATTCCTTATCTTGATCATATGAACAAATTTCATGTTCAAAGATATTTCTTACATCTTTGAGTGAACATCAAGATACAATTCACTGCCAAACACCATGCACTGGGACTGAAGTCGTACTCCTTTCGGCAACAGAACTGTCATTGCAATACCCAACCAACATCAACACTAAAAGAATTGACTGGCATGAATCTATCGGCACATGGCTATATAATGAAATATCCCTAAATAAGACGTACCAGATGGTTTTCGTGCTCATTGCGAAAATAATCTAGATTTATTCCAAACGTACACGACTGTACAACAATAATGGAAGCTGCCATCTTTATTCTTTGTGCTATATTTAAACGTCGCATGCAATACCAAAACAGAAGCCAGTGGAAATATATCATGTGACTTCAGCCAGTCTGCCACAAACCTCATTCGTACGAACTTCGGTGAGCACACAATGGATACGAGCGACGTTCACGGCCAGTGGCAGAACGAATAAACATGGCGGCTTCTTTTAATCGCCTACTGCTACGAAAATAAAGCTAAAATGGTGTTTTTCTTCGCAAGGAATACTTCAATTACCATGCAAAACAACCATCAGGTGCGTCTTGTTTAGGGATCATGTCATGTGCCGATAGATTCATGCCAATAATTCCTTTAAAGTGATAACACTTGTTTTATGTCCATTCGTTTGACTGGTCGAAGCTGTTTTTCTTAATTTTGTATCCTCAAGATTAATGTAATCATAGGCTACATTATAATGTAATAAAGGCTACATTATACTTCATTTCACTTTTAAGGACGGTAAGACGTTTAACATCAACTTTTAAATGAGGCGGTGTTCTTACCATTTTTTGTTGTGCAAATGTGCGCATGTTTATCTGTATAAAACTACTTTCAATATAAGTTTTTATTCAAACCAATAAATTGCGCATTAAAAGCAGCAACGTTATAATCATCCCATGTTAAAATTTCTCATTTATCACGGTTGTCGAACGGAACTTCAGCCATTTATACATTGTTAGAAAAACTTTCTACAAAAATCTCTTGCAAGCTGACTAGCACAGTCAAAATTTGATCATTGTAATAGGAAGTTGAATCATTAATAAATTATGACTGCATGAATGCAACAACGTACAGTGTTGGACTTCAAAAACCATGATTGTGTGACGCTATTGAAGCCTTACAATCTCACTTGCTATTTGGTGGAAGTATGATATTTAATTGTGGTGCGTATATCTTCGCCAATGATTCGAACTCTCTTTCCGGCCTTCATTGCATTCATGTTGGTAACACGTCCAAGTATTATGGTTGTGTATGCATTTGCAAATGGACATGAAAGTAGTGGAGCCAGGCCCGTAAACGCATGTGGCGGTGGAATGGACGCCCCCAATTCCACCCCCCCCAAACAAAAAAGCTCAAGAGCCCCCCCCCCATAGATTTTTTTGTCGAAAAAAGGACCACCTTTGGCAATTCACGATATTTTGCAAATTTTGTGGAAAGTCCCCTCTTGGACAAAAATATCTCTCCCCCCCAAAAAAAAAATCTGGTTACGGGCCTCAGAGGAGCGGGATTTGGTGGTTATGTTGTAATATCTTATCTCATCTTACGGATGAACGATGACTTGGTTCAGTCCTTGGGCTAGTAACCTAGTGTAATGTAATCTGAGAATGTTTATTATCCTAGTTAGTCCACGAGCTGCCATCACCAGATTTCCGGTCGGTTTGCAACCCAATTTGTATTAATTTTACCATATATGACCTTGAAGGGAATGTCCCCTGACTAGATTAGGTATTCTTTTTCCGTTGCAACCTTACGTGTTCTGATCATTGTCGAAATGGCCAACCATGTTTTAGGGACAACCGCCATTATAATTTAATTACAGATAGGAATTTCATCCACGACTACACAAATCACACATTTACACGCTTTTAAACATGTTTAAAGAGCAAGCCCACTTCAGGAAGGTTAAACTTTATTTCGGGGTTTAGTCCGGGATAAAGTTTCTATCTATGAAATGTACCATGCAGTTTTTCATAAACAATGCCGGCCATTTTGAACTAGGCAGTACATGCTAATGTGCAACTTTTCAGGGCGGAAACATCCCTAATCTTAGTCATGCTATGGGGCCATTACACCCATTCTTCTTTTATTTTACATTCTCTGTACATATGTTTGACTGGTTTGATTTATGAAATGCAGGAAAAGAAAGCACTGTTTAACACTCCGATCTAGAACCTAGAGTCAATTCATTGGATTTTTCAGGTCAAGTTCACAAAAATGGCGGCAAACTGCAATTCGATTTTTTTTATACAATGCATTGAAGTTTCCGACGAAAATAATACAACAGAGGGTGTAAAAATCTACTTTCTTACCGCCTTAAAGTGACAGGAGGAGAGTTTGTTAGGATATAATTTTCTCTCAAATTTCACTGATCGTTGTAGACCACCTACCGAGAACATTTGGAAGGTTTACTAAACAAAATGAAAAAGAATAAAAAAAATAAACCGCAAACCTTGTTTTTGGGAATGAACTTCATGCTAATGTAATCGTTCCCATGAAAACCATGCTTTGACTTTCTGGTCGTGCACGCAGAAGTCTAAATCATCCACTCTTATTACATAAAGACGGGTCGTATATTCGGCTTACTTCCCTTACAAGTGTGATCTACATTGGTAAGCATTCCAAATAGTAAAAAAACTAGTTCGAGAAAACTTGGGGGCGTTTCTTTCTTCTGGAATCTCCTCAGTCCTCTTTAAGTATACTTAATCATTTGTATACAAACAATAGTTACGCTTTGTACATAATCTATGATTATCTATATATTAAGGTTGATCATCTTGTTTATTTTGCATACATGTTTTGTGAAGAAGACAAATAAATCTGAATCAGACAAGGGGGCTTAAGTGGGGTAACAGATGAGCATCCGCAGCGAGCGATTTGCGTGCGCAATACCGGATTTTGATCCAAGATCAAGTGTTACGCATGCACACGCGCAGAAATCGCTCGCTGCGACTTGAAGTATATCATGGCTTTAAAGTTTTTTATTCATTCGATGCCACAATTTTATTGAAACTGAATACACGTAAGTAATACATGGATTTAATACATGAAAGTGGATAATGATGTTCATACTCATTACCCATTCGAATAAAAAAAAATCCACTGTAAATTTAGTCATTAGAGGCTTGGAAAATTGGACATAAAATTTACGCATTTTGCTGTATTGCAAAACTTCCAGCCAAATACCTGTTTCTAAGTCTTTCAGTATGTACAGTAAATTTCCTGTAAATTTGCCCTACTGGGTAGGGATCGATGTGACCACCTTTTTGAACTTTTAAAATACGAACTGATTGTGTGAGCTGCCAACTGACTCCTAAAATAAAGTTTACTTAATGAGATTTGTTCGTTTGATCACTTTATAAGTATTTAGGTGTTATACACCAATATTTTCGAATGGACAAGGATGAATAGGGAAAAAAACCTCGGTCGATCGGGGGAAAATCAGACCGCCGAATTGGTCAACCAATCAGCAATAAGAAATTAAAAGAATCAATTATTTATTAGTACTTTGCCAGTGGAACTATTGGTAATTTTATCACAAGTGCACAATTCCATCACGCAAACACTTGGTGACAGGAGCATAAGTTTGAACCAAAAGCACGTGGATATAATCTTTGTGTACGGTAAGATGGGCTGTTACGATAAGTACCTGAAAAGTCATAAAGGTAGAGTCATTTTTTGGATATAATCCCAGAATCAAGTAAGCCTGCAGGACCAATTTAACAAATTGAGGCGATTTTAAATACAAATACGGCACTGTACGTTTTGCGCCTATAACCACCAATAGCATCTCTAGTACACCACCATTTCCTTTTTTTACAGACAGGTACTGCAACAGATTATTACATATTATGAAGTTTCCATTGTAATAACAGCTAATAAAAATGCATAATTAAACACCACTTAAAGAGGAATTAGGAATGTATGATCAACAAACTCTTTGTATTGTCCAACTTGGACAGCATTAGATTAGAGCTAATCATTAATCATCATTTTGTGACGGCACAAAAAGAGTTACCTTAACCCAAAATGTAATGGCAGAATGAATATACTGATATTGTTATTGAGTTTTGTGTTGAAAACATATGTTTTACTTTCATAAAGTTGAGAATGTAACATTATTTCAGTAACAAGCAAGTTCCAGCCCAACGTATTTATCATTTTATGTAATGTGAAGTTTGTCTATGACTTAGTTATAGTTTTATAATGTCTTGAAATGTATTTTATCACCAATAAATTAATGGTTTATCATTATCAGTTAAATAATAATTATGCAAATGCAGTTATTTGATCCTGTAAAAGTTGTTCTGCAAAAAAATTTGGGCAAGTAAATGTTGCTTGCAATCAATATTACATTTGCCATTCTGTTCTTCATTGCCAGTCTTGTGGTTACCAGCTCCTGAATTTTGTAAAATGGGTCCTGCGGGTCACTTGATTGTTGGGGTCATATCTGAAAAACTATTGCCTCTATCACAATGATTTTTTTCAAGAACGTTAGCTAACAGTACTATCTTACATTACAAATAAGAACAAGTAATCATGTGTTCTTGTTCAAAACTTATTGCGGCTGACACCAAGTGTTGCGTTTTTTTGGGACACACTGTATAGGGGGCTTAAAAGCTGGACTATGAGAGTTGTGTGACTTATTCAAATGGGTGATTTTCTTAACAGATAAGTGTGTTTATTATTTGGAAAATTGCGAGTTCTTTCCCCTAATATATTGTGTTTTTAACACTTAAGTGGACAAGGGGGTCCTAGGGACCCGCAAATGAAATTTTACCAGTTTTACGAATAACGGTATATTTTTCTTATCATTGTATTTGTCTAACCTTTGGATAAGCTTCTTTTCATGAAAAAATATTAACATCCATCTCACAATTAATTAGATAATTAGTGCGGGTCCCCAAGACCCCCTTGTCCACCAACGGGAGTGTCAGTGAGAAAAATAATTAAAATCAGTAATTATTTATATATTTTAAGGGGTGGGCCTTATATGCATGATTCTAGCAGAATCTATGACGAAGCGAAACTCATTTCAATGCACGCGAGGATCAAGTAAATGATACAACCCGAGAAAGTAATTAGGCAAATATTATAGAAGATCGGTGAAACTGGCGAGCATTGAATTAAATGAAGACGAAGAATACACGTTCTGGAACCCGGTGTAAAGAAATTGAGTGTCCCCCATGAGAGAGTGTCCTAGCTACCATAGCAACATGTACGGAATAAACCGTGACCTTGTATAGGGGAGACCGGGGCCGGTTGCAACACTTTTTCCCAATTGATCGTAGTAACTAGACTATTTGTTAAAGGTAACCACAATATATTCCATTTGAAAGGGGCATATATCAGCTTTATTTTGAGCCGGGTTTGGGTCTTAACAGGCATGTAGTTTTGGAGCTGTGATTATTTTAAAACGAGGTGTCAAGTGTTGCAACGTGCCCCATACCACGGGGTCAGTTGCAACACTAGTGTGGGGCAATTGCAACACAGTCAATAAAGAAAAGAAAACACAAAGTTATTCCAGTTTATGACCGATAAGTTCATCATTAAAATATGCAACACAATATCACAACAATTATGCAGCTCAGCAAACCCTTTTGAAATGGAACACCTTTTCAACTGAATCTTTTGTTACAAGTCAAACATGCAGTGCTTCTGTTACTTAATGCATTACCTTTATCATAATTGGCATGCATAAATAATTGTGTATATATTTAATATGCTTGTGCAAATTAACTGATGTATTCTATTCTCATAGTGAGCACAATAATGCTAACATAGGGCTACATAACAGTAAAGAAAATGCTAATATACAAATTGTGGAGAAAATTCTAATAATACATAATATTAAAGAAAATGCTAATATATAGATTATAAAGAAAATTCTAACATAGGCCTAATTGTGAAGAAATATACTTAACACTTAATATCAATGCTAACACTTGCAGAGAAAATTTTCATACATGTAAAGGCCAGCATCACACTTAATAATATTGCTAATAATGCTGACAAAAGCACTAATGTAGACCTACATTATTGTAGGCCTATGTTAATAAAAATCATACTTTAGACATGCCACACGCACTCTGCAAGAAGTTAATCAATGCCAAAAAACGAGTGTGCTCCTTATTTTGAATAACATTTCATTTTGAGTTTGCACTTAAGTTTTGTTTATTGAGATGAAATTTGTCAATCATTTAAATTCTTAACATTTTCCAGAGTCACTAATCAGTCATTTTTTCGAAGTCACTTATCAGTAAATGATTCACGTCAAAACTCCTTTTTTATTTATTTATAACATTTGGCAAAAAGCACAGGCAAGAGCCCAATAGTGCTGACTAAAGTACTAAATTAAAAGGAAGCCTTATAAACACCAAAATTAAATAAAGGGAACTAAAATGAAGAAAAAATATGTAAAAAGACTTTTGTTCTTTACCATGAAATAACTTCTTTAAACAGCTTCACATTATTTGAGCAGCTGACTCCCATCAGAACTTCTTAGAACATTAAAATAACTTTTTAAAATTGATCATTTCAAAACTTTCTGAACTTGAAATTCAGTGTCTGTTTGAATATGTCAGATAATATCAGTTAAATCATAACTAGGGCCTATGTCATTATCAATGACTATAGGCATAGACCTATTAATGATTTAAAGGTGCAACGAGAGATTTCACATATGAGGTATCACGAAAAAATCGAAAACCCTGATTTTTGAACTGATGCAAAGCTTTTCGTCAATAATATCCCCATCTGAAAGGATAAAACTGAGAAATAGTTTGGTACAAAAATTGTGAGATATCTAATTTCGTATATGAGCAAATACGATATTCAGCCTATGAAAGCAAATAAAAATAACTTTTTGTTTTCACCTTTAAGACATTTTCTGTTGCAAAATACAAGGTAAGAACTCTTTTGAGTGTCTAATAAATCATTAATATGACACATTATATGAATGCCTCAAAATCTCTCTTGCACCTTTAAAAGATTCATACAGGACAACTTTAAAATTCTTTCCTTTCAAAGATTTACAACAAACCCCTAAAATCCTATTTTATCATTGGTTTAACACCATGAAAATATATAGGGGCAAACCTTCACGACGCGTTGCGAGCTTCACAGCGAGTTGCAAGCTTCACCACGCGTTGCTAAGGTCCACAAGCCATAAGGGTCTAACGTATTGCCGCAACGCGTGTGAGAAAGTCACAACGCTTTGCGGACATTTTCGGGCACGCGTGCGGTGTCAGCCAATCAAACTCATGAAATTCTGTGACGTATTTCCAAAACTAGACCACAACGCGTTGCTAGATACTTTGCAAAACGCGTTGCAACCTTCACGACGCGTTGCGAGCTTCACAACGCGATGCAAGCTTCCCAAGGCGTTGCGAAGGACCACAAGCCATAAGGTTCATAACGTAATTATTGCCGCAACGCGTTGTGAAGAAAGTCACAACGCGTGCGACATTTCGAACGCGTTTTGTGCGGTGTCGGCCAATAAAATCATGAATTTCTGTGACGTCATTTCAAAAATATAAATCTCACAACGCGTTGCGACCTTCACAACGCTGTTGCAAACCTTTCACAAACGCGTTGGCGGCATACGTTGACCCTTATATACCACCGGGGTTAACCCCTTATTGCTTTGGACCTTCGCAATGCGTTGTGAAGTTTCAACGCTTGTGAAGCTCGCAACGCGTCGTGAAGGTTTGCAAACGCGTTGTGAGTTTCCACAACGCGTTGCTAGATACTTTGCAACGCGTTGTGGATCTTTTTGTTGAAATACGTCACAGAACTTGATCCTTTTAATTGGCCGACACAGCAACTCGTTGCGACATTTCGGCAACGCGTTGCTACGTTCTCGCACGCGTTGCGGCAATACGTTCTGCCTTTATGGCTTGCGATCTACGTTTATGACAGCCATACAGGTCATAACGTATTTGCAGGCACGCTTTGTGAGAAAGTCGCAACCGCGTTCGCATTTTTGCAACGCGTTGCGGTGTCGGCCATCAAATCATGAATTTCTGGACGTAATTTCAAAAATATAATCCTCACAACGCGTTGCGACCTTCACGACGCGTTGCAAACCTTCACAACGCGTTTGCGGAATACGTTTGACCCTTATTGCCTCACAAAAGCGTGTGAAGTTTACGCCGTGTTGTGAAGCTCGCAACGCGTTTGTGAATGGCTTGCAACGCGTTGTGAAGGGCCCTAAGGGTCATACGTATTGCCGCAACGCGTCGTGGATCTATTTTTGGAAATACGGCCAGAAATGCATGATTTTGATTGGCCGACGGGGCCGCAACGCGTTAGCCAAATTTTCGCAACGCGTTGCTACTTCTCACAACGCGTTGCGGCAATACGTTCTTACCCTTATGGCTTGTGAAACTTCGCAACGCGTTGTGAAGTCGCAACGCGTTTGAAGGTCCGCAACGCGTTGTGCAGGCTTGCAACAACGCGTTGTAGTTCCACAACGCGTTGCTAGATACTTTGCAACGCGTTGTGGGTTAATTTTTTTGAATACGTCCCAGATAAATTCGTCATTTCTAATTGGCCGACGCCGCAACGCCGTTTCTACTTTCCCTACCTATTCCTCGCAACGCGTTGCCGGAATGGTCGCAACGCGTTACCGGTAATGTCGCAACGCGTTTGCCGAAATGTCCGCAACGCGTTGCGGCAATACGTTATGGCCTTTATGGCTTGCGATAAACGTCGCTCTACAGCCATTTGGAAAACAGCGCTTACCGTAAACTGATCGCTTCTATGAGATTTTGGCCCGCAAATTATGCTCCAAGACCGTATGGTCCAGACCATAATAATGTCTTGGAGATAATGTCCTGGATGCATAAATAAATCTGGAAAAATATTCTTAGTCAAATATGTCCTAGAACCATATTTCCAACTGGTCCTGGAGCATAAAATAACAATAAGTTCCCCCTAACTTCATGGATATTTCGTTGCATAACTTCACTATAACTGGATGATTGGAAAATTTTAAAAATTTTGAAGAGAGGAAACATTTGGCTCTCCAACAAGTCGTTTGCCTTTCAAACAACTTCTGTGGCATCACACACCTCTCTTCCTTTTCGTTTTTTTTTCCCAAAACTCATGTGTTGCAGACAAAGTGGCACTTTGCCGTATTTAAAGGTCTAAAGTAAGAAATTAACAAAGTTCTAAATGAAGTTATGCAACAAAATGTCCTCGAATTTTAGGGGGAAACTTATCTTTTGGGGACCCCTTAGCTCTTTAAAGATGGTGGTGGTTTTTGTATTTAGCATTTGCTGTATGTTCTGGAAACTTAAGTAGAAGAAAAAACGATCAGCAACGGTGACTCGATGAGTTCTGGGCTCAGTAAATTGTGGAGCAGAGGAAGTTGAGCCTACAGACCACCAGCCTGTAGATGGTGTAAGTTGGAAAGATAGTCTGGAGCTTGTTAATGAAGACATTTACATGTAAGGATTAAGATCTTAAAAATAATTCTATGAGGGGGGTCCACGTGGACCCAACATTTTGTTTCTCGTGCGCCATCTTTTAAAGGTAAATTATTTTTGCCCAAAATTTAAAGTAAATGCCTAAATATCAGTTGCGCATATTTTGGTGGAAAAAATTCAAATCGGCCATGGCGTTATTATGCTAATTAGCATAATTAAAGGGATAAGCAGCGATTCGCTAATCCGAAACATCTAAAAAATCAGCAAAATTCATATTTTTGTATTTTTGTTACTGGCATGGATATGCGAAAATAACCTGCAAGTGGTTGGCTTGAAATCCATGTATTAAAGACAAGGCAGAGTACTTTTTATCCGATTCTGTAATTTCTATACGTGCGTATCAAAATTGCAAGTTGAGATAAAAAAAAGCCTTTTCCCGGTGAATATCCCAGATTTTAGCGTGATATTGTGCACCATGATCAATACGGTTTCACCTCAAACACGAATATTATTGATCTTTGTTTATTCTGTACTGGTGTGAACCATAATCAACTGTTTAGTGTAGATTTTGAGACGCCGTCGCTGTATGTCTATTTGCGGGAGATGGTATGACAAATTGACTTCATTTTTTCACTATTTGGTGGTTTGTGTCTACACTATAAAAGCAGTTATATGGAATTGTACACACTTATCTCTGATATTTAAGTTAAAAAAATTCATTTCCACATTTTTCGATTCTCTCGCATTATTGCTGTTAATCCCTTTAAGCATTTTGGTGGCGCTATTCAAAATTTGTTTGGCCCCTTAAATCGTAATCAAGTTTTTTTTAATTTTTTTATTTCAGCAATGTAAATGTACTTATGTTCTCCTATTATGAACCAAAACATATGGAAAAAGTCTTTCGGGAAAGTTTTTTTTGGGCAGGAGAATTGAATTGGCTGCGCGTTGCAAAAATCGGTTTTTGACCGCCATTTTGAATCGGTACAACCGATGTTCATTTTTTTCCTGTTGTGTGGTTGTGTTGATGTACCCCATCAATAACCAGAGATTTGGTAAAAATTTCCATGGCAAAGTGGTTTTCACCCTATACACTTAAGTGTTAACAGGATACCATGCCAATTCAATGAGATTGGCGTTATAGGACCGTTTATAGGATTCACACCTTCTTTTTCTGTACATCCCAAGGAGGAAGTGGTCCAAGCATCATGGTGACAGAGTTGGCGGTTTATAGATTTTGAATTGCAGGAGAAAGTTATCAAAGAGTTTTATTTTGGAATTTTAATCTAAATCTCATATACCTCATATATGTAGTAAGGCTAAGTTAAAAAAATGCTGACCAGGGATAGGCAATGGTACAAAAAAATCAACCATTTAATTGGTTAGTTTTGGAAGGAAGCATTGACCTAGGAAGTATTTGTGGAGACCTTATATCTTATGTTTGGTACAAACGATTACTGGAAATAAACTTTAAAAGGCTATGTTTTACGTGGGCCAGTATGGTGCTTCATATTTGACTTGATGTAGAATGCATGGGAATTTGATTTATAGGATGTACCTTCCTAGAACTTAAAACAATCACCACAAGTTGTGTCTTTCTTAAAACATATGGACAGGAGTTAGGAAATGCACTTTTGTTGGACAGAGGGAATTATTATGGGGGTTACGTAACCAAAACAATGTAAATTTATATAAAAGTAGGATTCAAATATAAAAGTACATCACTAGTATTAACCAGCATAATAAAAAGAAAGATAGTTATTGCCGGTATTAAAGAGCATAAACAAAATGAATGGCGAACGAAATTGGGATATATAACCCAAATTTGTTTTCTCTGATAAACGAAAACTGTTGTTCAGGTGATCTGATGCGACAAGGGGGTGAGGGTTAACCTTGCAATGTTGAGTAATAAAATAAGCTTTTTATTTGCCATTTATTTCATTCCAATCCGATGCGTAGACAAAAGTATGTTCATCAAATATGAGAGTGCAAAATAAACGTTGGCCGATTTATTGCTTTAAGCATTTGAAAGAGACGAGGCAACATGAATGCACTTGAATTCAGAGCACATCTTCTTTCCATCTTAAAAGAAAAAGCAATGGATCTGACTGTTTTATTATACTGAAGTATGACTTCAGCGACTCATCGTTGGATCTACCACAAATGCTCTTCTAACAAGAGAGATTTGGCTTTGAGTTGTTTGCCATTCTGGTTCGTTATGGATCAGTTTGGCCTGCTACAGGTGTCTTTCCAATTTCGCCTGCTTCACTATTCATGTTAGAACTACACTGTTAAAAAATGTTCCTACATGTTTACAGACTTTACCTTTTTTTAAATTACGGTAAACTCAATTATTCAATAATTTTCACGTTTCTTACTATTACCTAACATAAAATTACAATTGGAAGCAGAAAGTGGTAAATAAAAACAGTGGCTAAAAAAAGTTCCACACATTTTGAAAAAAGGTAGTATTTATACGCTGACCTTGTTATAGTCGATGGGACAGTCCTTCTTTATGTTGTTTTGTAGTCTCCATCGGGGGGCTAGGGGGGGAAAACCAAGTGTAAATTCATATTACTTATAAAATCATTATAATCGTCTGTTTCCCACAACTAAAAACTGGCAAATTTTCTTGAAAAAAGAAATAAAAATGTCACTTCAATGTATTTCCCCAATATCAGTGACTAGTGGATACACATAGACTTCAGCAAAACAATGGAGTAACTCTTCAATCACGGCGACGGACCGGTATCGGTATTGTAGAAAAACACTTCAAATTCCCTTTCATTTGGGGTGAGTGCAGGAACATTGTTATATTGTCGCGCCAGCTGAGAGATTTCAGCTGTTACGCTTTCCAATTTAGCCTGAGTACTTTTCAGGACAAAATACTTACCTCATTTCCACATATAAATAAATATTGGATTATATAGTGCGTGTTCAATTAACTTTGGCCATATTCATCAGTTATTTAGAAAAGGAAGACGAAGAAAGAAACAGAACAGAAGCAATGCGAGAATGTTGCTGGGAAAGCTTTGACTAACAACTTTGGCAGAAAACCAAAATCCGTTAAATTAGTGCCTTAATTATTTCTATTCAATTTACCGCGTTTTCAGAAGGAAAAAATTTAGTGTCAACGACCTTATATATAATGTACACTGGTTATTAATGTGAGATAGGACGGGTATTTGTCATCAACCCGAATCGTGGAGGGGTGGGAACCACCTGGCTATAAACAATGGCCCACATACCGGTCCATTGTACTATCTTTAGCTCATGGTTAGCTGAAGTCTATACATTATCCATTGGTCTCTGATATGGGAAAAAGAAATTGAAGGGTGACATTTATATATTTTTAAGAAAGAAAATGTGCCAGTTTTATGTGCGAGGACAGACAGTTTTATGTGGATCGTAATAATTTATTCTGAAATTTTCCCCCCTTCTTTGCTTGGGTTTTTACACTTGTTTCCCTTAGCCCCCAGATGGGGACTATAGAATTTGTTATACAGTTGTTATTTGGTCCGTCCCATGGTCTATTATTATATTTCCGTAATATTACGTTCTTTTATAACTTACTTGTTTTAATGCTAGGAATACGAACATGAAAATCAGTTTTTTACCTATAAAATGTGTGTTAAAAAGTCGTAAGTAACGTCATTAAAAAATGCAAAAATATATTATATCTCATTCATTATTCATATTCTTTATTCCATAACCATTTAAAATAAACAAAGATTAAAAACAAACTATAAAGGCAAGATAAGGATTAATACAAACGAGTACGGAAGGGGAGGACATGATCAAAAGGACAATAAGGCCAAGAAGCGACCAACCTAAAAAAACATTAATACACGAATAAACAGCAAAAATGCTAACATTCAAAAATACAAAATAAAGAAACATCAACAGTTGACGGTCACCATCACAAAGACGAACAGTGCTAAACTCACTATATAAACCTATTAGCTCATGCTTGTATTTACTGCGAAAGTGCCTAATCGAATTTGATTTTTTAATGTTAGTGTGAAGGGATTCCAAAGGAATAGGTCCCAGATGTTCTTACAGCTGATGCAAAAAATACCTTTTGGTTTCTTAGTTAATTATAATCACTATTGAATCTTGTGTGATAGTTATGACTATCAGATCTTCTTGTAAAAAAATTGCAAATGAATTAGGTAAACACATGTTTGAATATTTGTACATAAAAAACACCCAATTCTGAGTTATAGGTATCAAATTACATGTAAAATATTAGCTTTGCAAACAGGGGGTCTAGTATGACTTCGTATGGCTAGTAGTAATACTCTCAACGCCTTTCTGGGTTGAATATTTTTTCTATATATGTTTTAACAAGCATTTCCCCATACAAGGATACGTAATTGATATACGGCAAGAAAAAGCGTGCAATATAAAGAATAAAATATCTTTTCTGGAACAAAATACTGTATTTTTATTCATTACGCCAATATGACGTGAAATTGGTTTAGATAATACCTATCAATATGACATTCCATGTAAGTTTTCTCGATGTAATTACCCCTAAAAACTTAGTTTTGGTTTTACACGGTCTAGAGTTGTTCATCTAGTATAAATCAATATGAGGCGATGTTGAACACGTGACTATTAGCACCATTATTTGAAGTCATATGTGGAGAGTAACCAAAGAAACATGTAATTGAGTGTTGCTAGAATGTAATGTTAGTTTATTTGCCTTGAACCAATGATTTACCTCTGATAACTCTCTGTTTATTAACTCTTCTTGGCTAGCAATATATATGCAAAATAGATTGTAGTATCTCGGCAAATAATATGAATTCCAAAGGAGTTGATGAGTTAATAATATAATTGATATATAATATATAAAAAGTAAAGGTGCTAATAAAATGGACCCCTGGGGAACACACATATTATATTTTTAAATTTTGATTTGTTGAATTAATATAAATATTGCGGTAATTAATAATTCCGAAACCAGTCAAGTACAATGCCCCGGAACCCGTAATGTTTCATCTTTTATAGCAACATGTTTGATCTATTTCGTACTCGAAGGTTCCTAGGTCGAGAAAATACTCCAATAGTAGTCTCTCCTTTTTCAACGCTGTCTGTTAATTTATTCTACAAGTTTTCAAATACCCATGTAGTAGGAAGGATGTTCGCTGAAACCAAATTGGTTTTGTTGTTTAATATTTCATGCTTTTCATGAATTGCTACACCATATGAAATCAATCTTTCAAGAATTTTGAAAAGCAGCTGGAAGGACGGATACAGGTCGATAATTTGAAAATAATTACATCATTATCTTTTTTGTATATTGGAATAATTTTGCAATTTTCAGTTTTTATGGTACACACGGTTGTCAAAGGAGATAAATTGAATATAATAGAAAGGGGCTGTACAATTTCATTGGCAAACTTCTTAACTATAAAGCTGCCAATGCCACCATAACCTGCACTCTTATTCTGATCAAAATTGTCAATAATTTTTAATTACCTCCGTTCTTCTAATTGGCTTTAATAAAACATATTACTATGCATGGGCTTCTTTAAGATAATCGTAGTAGTCCTTACCTGAATTGTGGATATTTGATGCAAGGATTGGGGCTACATTTAACAAAAGAATTGTTAAATTCAATTAGATAGGTTTTAGAATCTTAATTCTTTCTCCAGAATCGTATTTAAACTGGTCCGGCAACGACTGCACGACCACGAACAATAATATTGTTTATTACCGTCAAAGTTCTGTCGCATATTATTTTTGCTTTCTCGAATTTATTAAAGACAATATCTCCGTTTTGATATTCTATTAAACATGCAGTTTTTGTTCTACATGTTTTGAAATTTCTGCACTGGCATTGTTGGGACATGTTACAAATATTCTTATATGTTTGTTTTTTGGATTGATACCAATGCATAAACAACCTTTTTTAGAAATCCACGTGACGCGGATTTCTCTTTATACTTACATGTACGTTTTTAATGGATACACTTATTATATAAATCATTAAATTTATCTGTTAATACACTGTAGTCAACATCGGCATTATTATTTTCAAGAATATTTTGCCACTCGACCTTGGATAACTCTTTTACCTTAAAACATTCATATTATCCTAATTATGCAATCTTTTTTATTCAGATTTCTTTTTATTGGGTACAAGTTTCTTACCATACGCAAATTACTAACTAAAATTGTAGGCATATGATCAGTTATATCCGTAACTATAATAGCAGAATTTACTACATTTTCACTATTAGTTAGTATATATCTATTATAGTTGCGCTCTTTTCTGTAATTCGTGTGGGTTTATATATTGTTGGGTACCATTGAATGTGAATAAATGAGGTCAAGATAGTCATGAGTCGGTCTATCGACATCATCTTTGAGCAAATCTATATTAAATCACCCATGACATAAGACATCTTGTTTTCTGCAATTATTGTAAATATTGATCAATATCCGATGTAAAATTGTCTATGGGTGTCCTGTTCTGTAAACTATTCCAACCACTCCGTTCTTTGCATTAGATTTTCGATCTCTCTGACAGATTCATAATCTGTGTTTGCTTTACACAAATCACTTACGGACTATATTTCAAAGATTCGATATATAGATACACACGCCCCCTTTTTCACGCCCAACTCTGTTGGTGTACTCTAATTTATAACCAGGAAGACTGTAATATTCATGCGGTTTTTCTTTAAGGTGTGTTTTCTGATAAACCATAATTTGTAAAGTCGTGATTAAGTGACTTAATACACTCCTTTAGATTCTCGAAGTTATGAGGCACCCTTCTTATGTTTAAATTCAAAAAGTGAAAATTTCCATCAATCCAATAAATTTGATTTAAATTGCTCATGGGGGTAATATGGACACTTAAGGATGCTATCATTTATCAAAACGTCATGGATTGTTTGAATAGGCCCTGGATTGTTCAAATCTGTAGTTGGTTAAATAACATATTATCATATTTCAAGGTCTATATCTTGTGATATTCCCTTCGGCAGAGATATATCATCAAATGCATTATCTTTTTATCATTACATTCAGTGCATTTTTCGCAAGCCCAATCATTGATTAAACTACGCACTCCCTAGGTTTTAAACTTTGTACATTTCTTTATGATCATAACGTTTACAATATATTTGCATGATATATTTTTTATGACACTGTTTGGACTAATTTTGAGCACGAGACACACAAATCCCAAATCCTCACTTGGTAGCAACATAGAAAACATCTACAACAAATTAAAAAGGAACGATCAAAAAAGTACCAAGTTAAAAGTAAATAGTTGGAATGAGCAGATCATCGGGAAACCCGAAAAATCTGACCTAACAATCATGAACATATGGCCTAGCTGCGACAAGAAATAAGATCATCATTAACAACTTTTACCATGAGGTTTATGCAACAATTACAATGCGCAAATAACCCTGTAATAAATTTAGGTAAATAACTACCTGATTAAATTAATAATAGCATTTGACATATTATTATTATTATTTTTCTTTTAAGAAAAAAAGAATAATTGGATTTTTCTCAAAGCTCATCAAACCACGCATATCCTACCAAACATTATCTTTAATTTACAAAAACCGCAGTAAATTTCCAAGGTTGCAGGATATGTCTCTCCATTTTAAATAATAATAAGATCCTTACTGATTTATTGAATTTCAGTTGCAAATGTTTTATTATTGTTGTTTATCACTCACTGAATGTTTCCATTCAGGGGTGTTAAGATCTGGCCTTCTTCACGGGGGCAGTGTTGGTGGCCTCCCCTTGACGTCCATATCTTATTCAGGTCTCTCACGCTGTTCACTACGACTTTCCTTCCAGGTTGATCTTCATCACGTTTAACTAAAACTGTAACTCTTCCATCCCAGGTCCACACTCCCTTTACCCCTCTGTCATGCTTAGAGAGATCTACTGCACGATCAAGTAGTAAATGTGTATAGCGTGTCAGTTGCCTCTTGAAATGGCCCATCCTCGTAACACCTTTAAGGTTTCTCCTTGCTTTGAGGAATTTAAGTCGAGTGTTGTATCTGGCAAACTTAACAACAACTGGTCTGGTTTTTTACCTGGTTGAATGGTCCTATTCGGTTCCCTATCAAGATCCTCAGCTTTGATTGGAATTTCAATTTGTTCTCAGCCATGTTATTATTTCTCTTTGTCCGTTTCCTCTCCTTTCTTCTCGGGTATTCCCGTCACAATAACACAGTTTTCTTTGACTATATTGAAGAAGATCTCTATTGCACGATTTCTATTAGACACGATATCATATATTTCGTCGATCTGTTCTTGCACGTTTTCATTGTTTTTCTAAGTGCCATTGGCACATTGCAAGTCCGTGCATCCACCTTCTAACACCTCCAGCCCCTATTGAATGCACCAATCTCTTCTTTCACTGCCTCTCCTTACAAGGATTGAAGTATAACTTGAATTCCCGTCTTTTGTATCATTGCAGTCATATTTCTTTCGCCATGTTTTAATAAATGGTATTACCAAGTCTATTGCTATATAGTAGGTAGCATTGAATCCGATAGCAGAGATCTGTGGTATTGAGTAGCGTTACTATAGTGATAGCATTAGCGTTACTATAGTGAGTAGCATTAGCCGGTGCTAGTGATCCGGGTATTAACGCTGGTATAACAAAGTCTCAATATACTTTCCTTATAGTCAGGAGCGGTGTTATGAACCCGTTCAACCGTTCTTTAGTGACATCTCGAAAATCTCTTATTTTCCGTTCATTTTTAAAAATAGTTTTAAAACTATGTTTCCTCCTTTTTGGATTATTTAGTTTAAATTTGAAAAAAAAGTCGTACACACATATCATAAATTTTAATTTTAAGCATCTGCTCTCAGGAACGTGCATGTAGTGTAGTGAGAAGGTTTAGACTTGTATCTGTAAGGCCCTGGTTCGAATCTTTGGTAAGGTACCATTATTAAGTTTATTCATATGATGATTAAGTACTTGGTGATATTAAAATGTGTACATTCCATATATATAAAACAAAGTGATTCAACTGGTTTAAATCTGTATTCGTTACTTACGTTTCCCTTTTTTTTATTGCCTTTTTTCCTTTCCCTCAATTTTTTGGCTGAAATATATTTTTTTACAACCACAGCTTCATGGACGTAAATACAGCGTTTGTATAATGCCATAGCTACAACGGTGAAAAATTTGTCAGAGGATTGTTGTATAACGGTTTAAATTCTTAATATTGTTTAAACAAGTCAAAAACTTAACAATAAACTAGACACAAAAGCTGAGATGTTTACGGTTGGCCGTTTATTTTACGTTCCCTGCATGGTTTTCGTTCGTATTTTTACGGCTCCATCCAGTTATTTTACGTTTAGCATGTAGTGAGTCCCAGCGGCCAGGCAATTGCCTGTTTTTTTTACAGGTTTTTATTTTTAACAGTGTACTATAAAGTTTTTTTGTTTTTTTACTGTTTTTTTGGGTATTTTATGTCTACATAATCCTAGATTTCCTTGGGAATTTCATATGGAAGCGTCCTAATTGTGTGTTTTGGTTTTGGTTTGAGCATTCTTGTAATTTAAGAGATTTGATAAGGGTATTCTTCTAATGACCATATAAAGTGAACCACTGGTTAATATTTCAAAACCACACGAAATTATTGATGATCATAAAGACAAATGTCACCACTTTATTGACCATAAGAAGTTCAAACGGGATAGTGTCGTCATATGTTCAATAGTCAATCACCAACTTCCAATTTGATTACGTTTACAATATCATGCGTTTGTGTAGGGTTTTGATATTCATCCAGGTATAATCAGTAGGTAAAATTACAATCATTCGCTGGAACTACTATTTTTAGATGAGTGGCAACGGTTTCACTTCTTATCCAAGACGCATCGTCAGCCGAACTGATTGTTGGTGGCTTTTTCATCATTGAACCCTGTGCCACCCTGGGTGACATCAGGTTGAGGAAGTTTGTAGTCTCTTTGGAATCCTTAGGACCGAAGTCCACCTCCCTTATTTAGGGATGGGCGTTCATGGGACTGTAATGAAAGAGTGTGCGCTTTGTATAAAATTGTGAATTTTCGCACACAGTACTTCTACTTGATAATCCTAAATGGATGGAAGAACTTGCCAATCCCCCTTAAAGACCCCATCTTGGGTTTCAAGTTATACCATGGGTCAAAAATTTTAAAATGCTCACCAATGTGAAAAAAGCACAATATTGGGTTTGTCTGTTACAAGGATTTTCAAAAGGTATATTTTACACTATCTATGACTTATAGTGTCGGAGTGTACGGGGTAAAAAACTGTAAAAATGGTAAAAATTCAATTGTTTGATATGTGACATGGGTCAAAAGTTACAAGTTCGGCTTTGATTAAGTTCATATGTGGTATGCAAACTTGTTTCCCTAACTTAAAGGATTGAATAAGGAAATAAGTTTTGCCTGTATCTGCTAGGCTTGTTTTTTCACGTTATCCAACAAATAGGTCCCATGTCATCTAATCCAATAGCTGCCAATGCTGTTGACTATCGCCTTGTGGTTAATAACCAAACACGTAAGATATTCAAAACTAATCCAGATTTTCATTCTATGAGCTAAACCACCAATTTGAACCACGTCTTACAAAAGTGGAGAGCAACTCTAATTGTTGACCCTGTACAAACCAAAATTGCCTTTTCCCATTTTTTTAACGTTTTTTTAACCTCATATTTCCAAAACTATAAGTCACAGGTAGTATGAACTATATATACCTTTTTGGAATCCTTGTAACCAGACAAACATCATAGTATACTTTTCAACACAATCGGAACATTTTAAAAATTTTACCCGTGTAACCTTGAAATCCAAGCTGTGGCTATGAAAGGGGTGTGGCAAGTGCTTCCATCAATTTTTTCTGATTATCAATGCATAAAGTACTTGTGTACCAAAATTCACAATTTTATCCGGATTTGCACACTCACATAAGACCTGTGCACTACAGTCCCCCACTATAATAATAATGTATGAATGCGCTCGATCGTGACACGATTTGGTAAACATGCCGAAAGATTATTTGCGAGTATTTTATTTTCGTGTTTTCATGAACATTCTAATGACTCCAATACACCAAAACAGACCACAATCAAACAAGAAACCATGGCAAGACTTAATGCATATAAAAAGACGAAAGTCTCATAAATGATACACAAGGTCGAACAATACCATCTTTATTACATGGCCTTTGGTGATAATTAGCCAAACTGTTGATTTGATCCAGTGATTTGTCGATATTTCGTGTCATTACACACACACACACACACACACCACACCACACACACCGCACATTTCAATACACAAGTAATAGCGTTGTTTATCAACATTATTGTTTTCAATTCATTGTTATGGCTTTTAGCCAAAAAAGTTGAATATTGTTTGCTAAATTCCCAACTTGAGCAACTGGAAGTTTGATTATTATTTATATCAGGCTTCTTAGTGGTACAAAGAAAAATTTGTATTGTACAGTTTTATCAAAAGTCCCCGGATGCCATACAATATTTTTTTTTTAAATATTGTAGTGCATCCGGACATTTTAGCGATCAATTATCGTATCCAGTGATTGCCTATAGATATCGGAAATTCGCCGATACCGAGTGTACATCGCGCCTATAAAAAAACGCTGCGTCGGTCACCGGAACATGTTCACTCATAGCACCACTCTGATAATGGCTTCATCCAGGACCGCTAGATTTGCAAGTCTCAGCGATGAAGAATTTAATTAGCTTTTGAAGAATAAAGATTCTGAAAACACTATCAAGGCAACGAAAAAAGCAGTGAATATTCTTAACGCATACCTACGGGAAAAGAAGCAGTCTGAATGTTTTCAATCTCTTGACAATATCGCTCTTGCCAAAGTGTTGGAAAAGGTCTATGCGGAGCTTTGAAAAGCAGACGGCGATTACTACAAAACCGCGTCTATGAATGGCATTCGTACTGGATTAAATCGCCATTTAAAGAATGAATGGCCTGATTAATTGACATTATCAAGGAGTTCACACATGCAAATGTTGCTTTCAAAGCGGCCATGGTGAATCTGAAAAAAAGACCAATCAATGGATGAGAACGACATTGAAACACTGTATCGTTCTGGGGTGTTTGATCAAGACTCGCCAGTTGGACTACAACACAAAGTTTGGTTTGAGTTAATGTTGTATATATGCCGTCGAGGCAGAGAGAATTTGCATGAGTTGGAGAGGGGTCACTTTGTTGTAGATGTAAACTCTAATGGAAGAGAATATGTTGCTCAAGCGGTAGATGAGTTAACCAAGAAAACCAGAGAAGACAATCAGGGTTCTCGAGCAGATGCAGCGAGAATGTATGCAACCAATATTGATGGGTGCCCGGTGGCATCTTTCAAAACGTATGTGTCAAAACTTCACCCCGAGTGTGAAGCTTTCTTTCAAACGCCAAAACCAACTGCACCTAAAGACGCAGAATATCCTTGGTACAAGAATTGCTCAGTTGGTCAGGTGACTCTTGGTAACTTTATGAGTGTGTTGTCATAAAAGCAGGGTTGTCAATGCTATATACAAACCATTGTATTCGTGCTACATGCATCCGTACCCTAGATAACGAAGGCTTCACTACCCGAGATATATGCCAGATACATTGATATGTTGATATTTTGAATCTTGAAGCTTTGTGTTGGAACTTCTTGAAATTTGAAACCTGTTAAATTTTTGAATTGTTGAATTGGAAGACAAATGAAGTTGGATGAAAAAATGGACTTCTCATCAGTGCCGGTATGTATATTTCTCTTTTCCTTATCAAGTCAGCCTGATATAAATAATATAATAATATTGAATGACTTTTTTTTTTCGCATGATACAAGAATATCTTGCACTCGCTAGAAAAATATTGTACTCGTCTTTTCTAGCTCGTGCAATATATTCTTGTAGACGCTCTCCTTCAGATAAGATACTGGCCAACGCCCCAAGGAGGAGCCAAACGGTCAGGAAATGGTGAACTGGTTGATGTGGTCGAATTTAGTCTTGTAGAGCTTCCTTAGTTGCTTTGAAATGATGGTATAATGCTGCTTTGAAGTTGTCGGAATCAGATATGGTAGTTATGTTGTGTGGTAAACAGTTCCAGTCCCGGATGGTTTTGGGTACAAAGGATGTTTATAGCAGTCTTTATTTGTTGAGATGGTTAAATAAGAATCCGGATGATGATGCCGTGATTGACGCAGTACTGGCTGTAGGAGGTTTCCGATGGGCAGGGATATGTGACCAAGTCTTGCTTGTTGAAAAACGCATAAACGTCTTGATTTTCCTTCTGATGGTAAGTGGGTCGAGGTCTAAATCCTTCACCATCTGGGTGGCACTTCCTGGCGTTTTAGTTGTATAATCGCTCAAGATGAAACGTGCTGCTCTTTTTGCACTGCTCAAGCTGGTGGTGTTCTTTTTGTATGTTGGGTCCCATACTGTAGAGGAGATCGATCAATGGTCGACAAGTGATGTTGTATGCCGTAAGTTCTGTTGATTTAATACCTGAGTAAGGTTTCTCTTAAAAACCTCAAGATCATTGCTTTTCATTCATCTCCGTATGTGTCTGTTCCAGTTCAGCTTATTGAACTCGAAACGCCCAGATAAGGTGATTTTCTACTGTGGACAGTTCGTCACCCCCGAGTGTATAGTAAACCAATGCCCTTCGGAACCTTGCGTGTGTTTATTGCTCAAACAAAGCATTTTTTGGAATTAAATTTCATTGCCATTTTCTCTCCACTCAACCAAGTGTGTTGAAATCTTCGTTGTAATAGGCCGAGTCTAGGGTATTTTTGATTTCACGGTAGATGACGCAGTCGTTTGCAAATAGTCGTACCGACATTGAATTTTGTTAGGAGGTCGTTTATGTAGACCAAGAACAGCAGCGGTCCAAGCACCGTACCCTGAGGACTCCAGAAATAACTGTCAGACCAGGCCGATTGCTCGCCGCTGACGACTATACTCTCTGGGTACGATGCCTGAGAAAGCTCTGATTGCCAGGTCAGTGGTGGGGTGTGGGGGGGTGAGTTTTTATACCGTAATTGTTGGAGTTTTGATATACGTTGTTGTGTGGGACTACGTCAAGGGCTTTGGAGAAATCCATTATGACCATGCTCAAAATTCATTTAATATTATTACTTATTACGGAGATGATAAGGGGTGTTTCCATAAGGTGAACCTTTTCTGACATACTTTTTTTATTTTTTTTATTTTTTGCTTTGATATTTTAACGGAATAAACCACTGAATTCGGAAACATTAACGGAAGTAAACCACACGGTTTTTATGTGGTTTATTCCGTTAAGGCTTCCGAATTCATAGGGTGTCAGAAAAGGGTGTCACCTTATGGAAACACCCGATGATAAGTCTCATAACACGAGGATAAGACGTCTTTTCCATCATTCTGAATGTGTTTTTTTAGTGTCTTTAAGAGGTCTCACATAAGGACCAGAAATGTAAAAAAATACTGATGACAGATAGTACTCTTTCATTTGAAAACAAATATTTATAAAGACATAGCACGATATAAATTATTACTATGTTGGGATTCTTGAATGGTTGAAGACACTGTGCGGCAGGAAATGGAATTGTTGTTAATTTTAGTCTGATAATGACTTGAATAAATCTTGCAGGTACATCATTATTGCACGTTCAAATATTATCCTTTAACATCTAGTATCAACACTACCTAAACACACACCGAGGATATTTACCAAGCCCCTCCCACTTTACGTAGTATTTTGTAGTAAGCATATTGAAAACGTATAATAGCATCCACACCAAACAAATCTGCCTCATAATCAGCAAAGATAACCTGATCATTGTGAGCCTATTTGTCAAGCTTCATTTTCAAGCAAAAGTTGCTGCTGTAATATTCAATATTTGAACATCCAGAAAATCTAGCAATTCTTCTGCTTGGAATCCCGGGCTTGGAATACTCAACCACTTCTCGTCGACGACATATGAAACAGATATTTAATAGGCAGAGGTAATCTGACCAAACGGATATAAAATATATACAATAGTCCTCGCTGCTGAACTTGAGGATGTATTGTTTCTTACGCAGTGTGCTGTACGTGGAGTCGGTGGTTTAAATCATGAAATATCATGTCATCTGAATATCATTAGGGCGACCGGTTTTTGGGAGGATAGTTAATTCCAAACAAAACGAGCAGGTGCTGCAAATGAAGAATTCTCCTAACAACGCATCTTTGACATTTGAATTTGACGGTTACAACGGTTATGGCCCGTCGGAGTTAGTTAGTCTGTCGCCGATATTCCTGAATAGCTTTTGGACATCACTTAATGCTACAGTGGTTTGGATAAGACTGATGTTTATCAAGAGTCAAGCCACATTGCCCGTATTGCAATCGGAGTATTACGAAGATACAACTGAAATACAAATGCCGACTTCTATTAAGTGTTTTTTTTCGATTAAAAAAAAAAATTTTTTTTTTTCGTAGCAAAGGTATATTCATTAATCTTAGGTTGCTTATGCTTCCTGTTTCTACCTTTTTGCGCAGTCGTGCCTGGCGATATCTACCTTTCATCACATTATTCCTATATAATACCGTATCTCGCGCAACTGCCCTATTTTGGGACCGCTTTCGTCTTTGGAGGCTTATTTCTATTGCATCAAATGCCGTTCCTATTATTGAATATTTTATTTTTTGGTTAATGATCTTGGAGTGTATGCGTGTTTTTTTATATTAGTTCAACGTATATCAATGAGCAAGTGAGTACAAATACACATTGTAATTTTTGGTTGCAAAACACAATATTAGTAGGCTATGCATATTAACTTGTGCAACAGTCCTACAATGGATGCGATTCTGTGCAAACTCTTGCAGATCATTAAATCACAACTCTTGTCTTAGGTTTACCCGAAGGAATGATATAATATAATGATTTCTGAAATCCCATCATAAAAGTGAGTTTTACTTGTATTTTAAGATTTCTCTTATAATTAAATCGTTTTTGGGAAGACGCATGTTTTGATAACTGGTGCAAGCTCAGATGCCATGTCCAACCCATTGTGGAATGATGCCATAAAGGATCCTTTCTCGTGGCGTTATTGATGAATCAAATGGAAGACTACGATTCAAGGGTAGTCCTAATCAGACGTGCAGTCTTGAAATCATTTATTCATCAATATTGCAAGTCTATCTACCATTTTCGGACCAGGACCCTCCCTTTTTTCTTTACATTGAGAGAAAGGGAGATTTGGTTGCCTGCTCCAGTACTTATGTTGTTATTAAGGGGCAAAAAAATGTTTCTTGCGTGTGTTTTTTTTCAGACATCTCCAATCTATCTTGAGTAATTTACAAGGTAATGTTTATCTTTGATTAGATATCTCACCATTAGATGTGGAGTTCAAATGTCCAAAAACATCGGTTTATTTCGGATGTAGATCAGAAATCACATTGCCACAATATTAAGTCTACAATGAAGCAGTCACGTGTCTATCTGAAAATAATCCTTTTTGCGAGTTTTATTTTGCGATCAGATTGCGACGCACCCTTGGTGACAGAGGAAGCAATTTTTCAAATGCAATGAACAGTAACGTTGGCAACCCAACACAGTAAATGATATTCTATCCTATTTCACAACAACTACATTAGATCTATCTTACAATAACATTATAAACATTGAGGCAAAGTCATTCGTGGATTAAATAATTGACAGAACCTTTTGGTGTTTTGAACCAAAAATTGTTACAAGCCGGGACCTTTCAAGGTCTCACTAAATTAAGCGCAACTTTGGCTTCATAGAAATCAATCTGACCGAGCTCAAAAGCAGGCGTATTCATGATTGCATGAGCTGAGAAACTAAGACTTACTGAATAACCTCACCAAGTTCGATGAGCCAAACTTTCAATGCTTAAGTATTCTTTATGATCTTTCTCTTATGAGAATAACTGGACTGATTACAGACCAGTTGTTTTTTTAGGGTAGGAAATCTTAGTACTTCCTATACTTACATTAGAATCATTTGCTTGCATTGCAGTCCATGTATTTTCATGGTTTTTTTTTGGCGCAGTTAATATCTCCACTCTCTATAACAACAGGCTGAAAATCTTACCATAGGTGTGTTTTTGCTCGGAACTGGAATACCTGCGTAAACTTTACACTACAATGGGGGAACCAATAGAACATGATGGATTCCCCTCCACAACGCATTCCGAAGGCTTAAGTAGGCTATCTTTCCTCGATCTGGGTGACAATATGCTTGAATGCTTTAAACCAGAGGGTTTAATTTTCACAACTTAAAGACTCCGTTCTCTTTAATATCTTGACCTAAATTTATTGAAACATTTAGCGTCAGTGGTGTTTCAGAGTTTGAGTTACTTAAACATTCTTTTTCTTTACAATAATAAATTACGACGCCTTTTACCCAGCCAACTGTGTGAAGGGTTACAAAACTAAACGAACTCATGTTCCACGAAAATGAGCTCCATTTTTTGAGCAGTCTTGTTTTTAAATACTAAAAAAACTTAACACTCCCTCTTCACTCTTCACAAAATAATACGTGTTTACCGGAGAAATTGTTTGAGGAGAGATACATGGCCAGACTTAATTTACAAGAAAATCAACTAGCTGTATTCAATGATACTCTGTTTTCAGAAAACCTAGAATACTTGACCTTAGAGAAAAATCAATTAATTGCATTGAAGGGATATACCTTTCCGAATTTAAAAAGGCTTGCTTACCTTAATCTTGCGAATAATAGCTTGGAAACGTGTTCAGCAGACGTATTTCGGGAGCTAAAGAGTCTACAGATACTGTATTTATCCCGTAACATGTTTACAGGAATTACATTATACTATAGTTCCATGGTTTAGATAGGCGAGCTCAAGTAAACCTTACCCCTTAATTCCAATAGGTTTGGTTGCCCTTGGGCCGTCTTGTGTGTTTTGGGGGCTTATTAAATTAATCGGACTATACCTTGAAGATAAACAGTTGATAACATCAACTTGAGAGCTTCCAAAATTCGACAATCTAACTACCCTTAATAAAAATAAAATACATAGGAAATCTAAACAACCTTCACCTTCATGGGCAACAAACCTAGTTACATGTGGACCGGAGCCTATTTAGGGGTTTTCAGTTAGCTGTTATGTTGATTCTGAATGAAAATAGCTTGAGGACCTTACCAGAGAATTGTTTATTGATTTGGAAAGTCTGATTCTAATGACCCTTATATCAATACCAATTAACTAAATTAAATAGCACGATAATTCCATAGTTTGATTAATCTACATACTCTGAAACTAGAACGAAATATTTAGTTTTTTGCCACTGCACTGTTTTTTAAGTTGTATAACTTAAAGATACTAAAACCTGAAAACAATAAACTGAATATTTTAATATAGGATTGTCAGGATCTAATTAGACTCGAAGTCTGGATCTGAGCATTAACACATCATGCACTACCTGTAGGATTATTTAAGATTTGACCAAGCTGAATCATTTGCTTCTCGCAAATAATTAACTTGAAAACTTAAATTATATATATTTCCGACTTGCGTAAGATAATATTCTTACACTTCATAATAATACTTTGGAACACGGCAGGAGAACTCTTTTCGGGGTTTAGAAATCTAGAGTGTGAACTGGACTCAATAAATTAGTAATATAGTGCTAGTATTTTCAAAGATCAGATCGAGCTATATTATCTTAATATTCGGGGAAAATATATTGAAAGTAGTCCCCGCTGTTACGAGATTTAGAGGAACCTTGAGTTTTCCTGGCATCAAACTCGTAAATAATATGATCAGGGCTTACAGTCATATTTCATGGTTTGAACAGCCTTAAAAGACCCTCCTATTTCGACACATGAATTACTCATTTGCCAAACGACATTTTTCATGAATTAAGGAATTTAGAGACCTTAGGTATATGCTGTAATAGACTCCTTGTGCTAGACTAAAATGTATGTAAAGGTTTAAAACAAATTAACATTGTAAATCTAGGGGGTAATCGTCTTACATTACAATGCTAAATGATACTTTTTTTATTGACTCACGTAAACTTACCTATATTTTATTGTATGAAAACAATTTTGCAAACGATTCCAAATCTAACACTTCTGACTTCCTTAAAGATATTTTAATCTTGACAGACAACAGTTTGACCAAAATAACACATAATTCATTTCTTGGCATGTCTAAATCATTCAGAATTATTGTGGATCAACACACGAGATTTGCGAGTGCTATGTTCTCAAAGGCGCTAACTGCGTGCGGCTTTTAACAGGTCACCCTATCTAACATGCACGAGGCTGTGATCTTGATGAGCATGGCACATACATGTGAACGTTGGTTTAAATGACTCGGAGGAATATATTTGTTTTGATTTTTGAAGAAGCCGAAAGGCTCAAGCTATCAATGTACACGATTTATTCCTCATTAATCTGGTGGGCATTGTCTTATTTTCCTAATGGTGTATACATGACTATCATTGGGCTGCGTCCGGTGATGTGTATTTTGGGGAATTTTTCCCCATGCAATCTGAAACCTGGAGATATAGTGTTACTTTGTAAATTGCGGTAGCAATTATCGATTTCTGTCAAGTGAAGCTTCAATCTTTTTTGTAACATGATTAATCTTGAGAGATTTTCTTTCTGTCTGCCATGAGATTCCCCTATTCAAAGCTAGACAATTTGGCAAAAGGTCAGCGACAGTAACTGCTATATGTTACTGGGTTAATTGCAGTGATCTAGGAATTATACCGTCGTATTTCAGGATAAATTTCAAATTTTATGATAATCCACATGTGTGTGTTGGTCTCCCGCTAGCCTTAAATGAAAGGTATGAAACTACTAGAAGCTCGAAGTATCTATATATGAAACTCGATGTCGACGCTGAAGCGGATGAAAGGGTTAATGTTTCATTTTCATTAGGAGTAGAAGTGCCCGTTTTAAATACCGACTTTAAGGGTCTAATAGACGGTATGTATTATTCAGTAGCGGTTTTTCTCGGCCTTAACTTTTTATGTTTTTTAATAATAACTGGTTGCTATATTGAGATAGTAAGAGCAGTACAAAACTCATCTCAACGGTCCGGACGCACTCGTGATATAAAGGAACAGCTGAAACTTAATAGTAAAGTTACAGCCATTGTGGCTACTGACTTTTTTTGCTGGTTTCCAGTTGTTATCTTAGGGATTTTAGTGCAAGCAAAGCTAGTTAGGTTGCCACCGTCTGTGTACGCGTGGACAGTGACCTTTGTTTTACCCATAAACAGTGCAATTAATCCATACTTATACACGATAGGGGAAAGAATATCTAACTATCGGAACAAGCAGAAAGATTAGTTTTAACAAATACGATGTTTTTTTTTTCTGGACGTACTGCCAATATGTATCGAGATAAAACAAGCAGTCGCATATTAATGCATCGTACATAATTTCTATGCTTATGAACTACTCCATTACTTTATGAAATTTTTAACTACTTAGTTCTCCAGGTAGACAAGGATGTATATGAGATGGCCAGCACACGTTAGTGTTGAAAAAAAATGTGCGCTTGGCCGGATTCGAACCGGCGACCTTCGTATACTATGCACGACGCTTTTGCCGCACTACGGCTTCAAGCAGGTTTGGTAAAGAGCGATAGATAATATGCAGAAAAGGAATTGCTAATTCAAAAGGAACAGAAAGAAAAGGAAATTGATATTCGTGATGACCTTTGACATTTGACAATTTTTGTCTTATATCTCCTTAACCATACGTTGTAAGTAGTACAAACTATACCTTTTTTAATCTTTGTGACAAGACAAACACTTTGATTACCTTTTTACAGCAATCAAGCATTTTTAATTTTTGACCCCTGTGTTATGAATTCCCCCCCCCCCTCCTGGATTCCGCCCACACTTTCAGGATAATTTGTTCATTATCCTTAATAGAAGATAAATCCACTGAGAAATTAGTTCTGCTCTCCACGGTCACGGAATTGCTCCAAATGACCCAACTAAGATAGATTGTGCAAGAGAGGTAAGTGGTATTCCCCTAGTGCTGTGTTGAGATATGCACCTTTTGTTGACAACTAGAGAGGTGAATAGGAATTCCTCAAGAATTTAGAAACTGAGTCAACTTGTTTATGCTTTGAGATCAAAACATATTGCATAACTTTGGGATTCCCCATGATGTTATAAATGTGAAGTGATGCAATGCAAATTGAAAAAGAAAAGAAATTAGAAAATGAAAAATTACCAAATGAGATGAAACAAAAAGAGCTCGAAGCTCAGATAGAGTTAGAAAAATTGAAACAACAGGCTAGCTCGTTAGATTCTTGCAACACTCTGGTTTTGACGCGGTGAAAAATATTCGCCTGGTTCCAAAATTTCAAGAACAAGAAAGAGACAAATACTTTTTATACTTTGAGAAAATCGTCAATAGCTTGAAATGGGACAAGGATTCTTGGACCTTGTTGCTACAGTCAGTATTCATTGGTGAGGCCCGAGAAAATATATTCAGCCATGTCATTAGACAGATGTAGTGACTATGACGAGGCTAAGCGGACAGTGCTCAAAGCATATGAATTCTAGAGGCACATAGACAATAATTTAGGTCTTGTCGAAAACAGGATGACTAGACCCATGTAGAATTTGCCCGTGTAAAGGAGCAAATGTTCCAAAGAAGTCGGTAGAAAAGTTCAAACGATGTCTACATCCAGATATCAAAACACATCTGGATGAAAACAAAATCGATAACATGCACGAAGCAGCCACAAAGGCAGATGAAATTTTGCATATTTGGAATGCTTACCAATTAGATCACACCTGAAGTGAATAAGCCGAATAAGACGTCTTTACGTAATATGATGATGATTTAGTATATTCTGCCGTGCACGACAGAAAATCAAATTATGGTTTTCTATAGGAACGATAACGATAGCAGGCAAGCTCAAAACGAAGTTTGCGGTTTTCCTTTGTACTTGTTTGTCCAATAAACCGTCGAAACGTTCTCGGTAGGTAGTCAACAACCGATCCAGTGCAATTTGAGAGAAATTTGTATCCTAAAAAAAAAATCTCCTCTTGTCACTTCAAGAAATACAAGTAGACCCCCACCCAAAAAGGAGGAGCCAAAAGTGAGTCAAAACCAATAGGTTGTATAGTTACTTTATTCGGGGTTCAAGTCACAGTGGTAGGGAGGCAAACGTACAATGTTATGGTCGTAATTTTTAGCCAGAATGTCCTTTATTAGTTTTTTTTTTGAGCTCGTGGTTTATTTTGCTTGACGACATTGTAGAGCTCTTTTTTCGTATTCTCTGCGGGAAATGCGATATTCCGGCTTTTCAACCATTCTTGCATTTCTGATTTTTTTTTCTATTGGATGTCGAAAGTTTCTCAGCTCTGACGCTATGATAGCGTGTATTATCCATAATGGACTCTTTGGGTAAGTTTGGAAGTAACTGTGCTTCCATCTATTCTTGGCAATGTTTACTGCGCACAAAAAGGACGTGCGCCGGCATCCACCACTCAAAATATTGGATGCCCATCCATTATGACACCATCTAAGATGGCCAAAACAAAAAATCTCATCTTTTATTCTCTAAATCTTGGATACGGAGTGTCAGGAAAACGTCAACGTTATCTTAACCCTAGGAAAATATACCATCTTCAAGTCTTGGTGTAAAAACAGATCTAACATGGAGAAATCTGAAAGAATAAATCTGTACAATATGTTCAAAATTGATATATATAATGAAGATACGTGTATATAATTCGATAGAGAGATGCAACCCCAAATCTAATATTGATCACTTAAGTCGATTTTGTTTAAAACTGTAATGAGACTAAGATAAAAAAAATAGTGACTTGAAATAATAGATTTTTTCAAACACGTAATTGGTTGTATTTCGATGATCTCAATAAATGCACCGATTATCGTTGCGTGCATTCTGTGAAAAAAAATTGCCATGTGTTTGTTGCTTGGTTGAATGTACTTGATAAATATATATCACTACCAGGCCGTCAACCGGTTTTGAGAACTTGTTTGAAAACGTTTTTTCTCCCAAAGACGTTTTTGGTAATAATTTCGCTGAGCTTGACATTATGAGAACTACTAAATGTGCAGAGATTTAGGTAGATAGAGAACATTCCTTAGGAAATAGGTCTTTGATAAACAGAAGATGTAAAAAATGCCGTTTTCTTAGCCTTCTTAAACGATTTACTCACAACGTGAAATACACTTTAAGCCTTTGATACAAAAAATAGACACCACCCCACAGAAAAATTATAGTGAGGTAGCCTGTCTATTCAAAATCACTCTCTTGCGACGAAGCAAAGGCGTTCATGGAGCACTTTGTGATGACTGGAGACGTATGGAACGAACGCGGGGATGCATCGAAATATCGTATTTATCATCAAAATTAGCCTGTAAAACTGATTGATTACAAGAAGAACATTTTGACTTGTGATATTATCAACTTCTTTTGACCAAATACAATATTATATCACTGTAGAGAGGGTATTATAAAAAGATTAAAGGAATGTTGAGACCCATCTACAAAACATGTATCATCAGCTCTAGCAAAGAAACCTTAAGTATCAAATCGTCAACGTCTTCTAAGGGAGTTTCCGTAACCTGACCCACTCTGACACACTCTTTTCTGACGCACTTATGAAACCTTAACGGAATAAACCTTTGCTTTATTCCGTGATATGAAGGGTTTTCGAATTCATAAGTGTGCCAGGAAAAGTGTGTCAGAAGGGCCAGGTTACAGAAACTCTCGTCTTCTAACGTGTGTTCGCTACGTGTAGGGCCTCTATTCATTTGTGTGGCTGAGGTAGCGTAAGTACCCTGCTAACGTGTGTTAGCCTAAGAAATGGTTGTTTTTATGGCATGTAGATGTTTGTTATATTTAACCGAGATGATATAGAAACATATTGAGTGTAACAACACATACCAATCAGAAAATTATAAGCATCATAAACGTGATCAGCTAACACGTCTGGCCGACATGTTAGGAACTTCTTTTGTTATCTGTGAAAGATAAGCATTACACAAAAGTCATCTAAGCTCACATTTTATTGCAGACAAAAAATACACACAAAAAAATCGCAGCGCCTGAGAGTCGAACGCGGGTTTCCCGGCTCTTAGGCTACTTAAAGCCTAATTTTTGGCTTTACAGCTCAATATTTCAACAAAGTGCTCCGCAAAAAAATGTAAAATGATAAACTCTTATTATATTAGTATTTTAATAGGAGATAAACTTATACTATTTTTACTCTCCGGTCACTTCGAAAAACAAACTTGCATTGAGTTCCATCAAGTTTCACATCGGTAAATACAAGTAAGTCCTATTCGTTCCTGTACTAAATAGGCGAAATGAAAACGTCATTTTCTCCTCAATGGACCATCTCAGACCTTAAAGCTAACATTCTGTTTGAAGATCATCATATCTCCTACCCGATCAGTCATGAAATTAGAGTAGTTATCCCCAAATTTTTTCGAGCTACTGGACCAGTGGCGTAGCCAGGTGGGGGAAAAGGGGGGCCTCTGTCCCTCTGAAAAAAATCTTGAGGGGAAATCGGGAAATAAAACACGGATATTCATGTTAAATCAGTCCCTTTTCGGATTCCTTTGCCCTGCGACCGGGAAATTTTTGCTTGTGATCGGGACATTTGTTGCACCTACCGGGAAATTGTCCCCTCGGAATCACCGGGCTGGCTACGCGCCTGTACTGGACCGTGAAGACTAGCATGCACCGTGGACCCTGGAGGTCAGGGCACTTTTCAGTCAGGTGTTCCCTGTAGGAATACGGTTAAAATTGGTATATCAGATCAAAATAAAAGTATCAATGCCAACTTTTTTTTGATATTCCTACATATTTTATACTTCGTTGAAAGCAATGCATGATTTTCAACTCAGATCTCGCCATTTCTCTCAAGTTTTAGGATACACTTAGAAACCGGTCCACAAAAACACCATCATTTGCAGAGGGGGCTGGACGGACCTCTGTTTCTCATGTTCTTTAACCGATGTGAACCCATCATACAAAAAAAAACAGCGCCAACACGCGACGGTTGTCCTTATCAGTTGAACGTCTAGTAGCGGGAAATAGAACGGCACAATGAAGTTGGCGGGTGACACCGTGTACAAATGCCCATAGACAATTTCGATATCGATAGTGATAGCGCCACCAATATCGATAAGCTACATAATTATTTATGCAGCATGACGTATGACCGGGGATGACGTAGGGTAATAGCACCACGTACGACTGGCGAACTATAAGCTACAGGTTTCATGCAGTATGCCTCCTTTACTCTTGTTCGAGTGTCCTATCCCGATTTATTGAGGATCCCTGGTTGAGTATGGCTGTTCATAAATCTCCGCAACTCCCTTAATTTAGGGACACTCTTTCTCCCATCACAATATAACGACATTTGGTTGGTGTAAGCTCTTGTTAAATTTTAATAGTCACATAGTATCGATGCCGCACCTTTTTTAACATTAGTTTGAAAAAATCACGGCAGCGGACCCCCCCTTGGGGTTAAGGGGAATTGCCCCTAGATTCTAACGAAAATAAAGCTACCTCCCTTTTTTGGGTGATCGTAGATTTTCCTCTTAGGAACGTTGGGATATACTGTATTCACCCAGTGTTTGGTCGGATCTTCTTAAAGTGTTGCATTTTTTTGTTAGGTTTTATTATTTGTTTTCCATTTTTATCTTCTTTCAAATATTACCTAAACGAATTGCAGTTCGGGATACGAATTTAAAAATGGGAGTGTGAAAATCAATATCTGAAGTGCTATCATATCGTCGCTGGGCGGGAAAACCTCATATGTAATAAGAGCAGAGGTCTCAAATGCAAAACCTCATAATGTAGAAAGTGGGACCCCCCAGTGCCTAAAACCTCATATGTGACTTTTGGTGCACAATGGGGGGGTTTTTTTCCCTGTGAATATTAAGCCAAATATGATAGTAAACCATATGGCAGTTTATTTAGAATCTGTGAGTAAATAATTATCTAAATATATTTTGAAAGGAAACGCTTCTTTGCAAGGCCATTGGCAGCAAATTATTTAGTTTTTGGGGGTGTCCTCCCGAAAATGTTTACCCATATGAGGTTTTGTCATGGTTAACCGTTGTTACTACTGTGAGGTTTTTGCTCTTAAAGGTAAACACCTATGAGGTTTTTTTCCGCCCAGCGACGATATAATTTACTGTTGTGAAAAAAAATAAGTTGTGATATTCTGGTTGATGTACTTCAACAGGTAGCACACCGCACTATGTTGGTAATATACATGGTTTGTTGCACAGTTTAACACCATATAATTTTTTATCTGAAGTTTTGCCATCGGGTATATATATAGGCCTCAGCGCTGTATCTATGTCAGTACAGTGTATTTCTAGAACCATTGCCCAGTTTAAGTTGTGACCTACAATTACGAGTGTGCATGTTATTAAAAATTACAGTTCTCGAGCTCTTATTTAAAATAGCACGTGCAGTAGACTATAACCTTCTAGAACTCAATTCGGAGTAGATAACCAATTGGGAAAACCATTATAAACATAATACAACAAGACGTTAGACGGTGATTTCCTATAGATACGTACATGAAATTGCGTCAGTGGTAGTGATTTTGCTATAAAGATTAACTATTTTTTTTCAAAAAAAAAAAGAAAATCATTAAAAGCATCGAAATAATATACTGAGCAGATATGTCGAAGTTTTGTTAAGTATGCATGAAATTAATTATTACTTTACGGCCATAAGATCATTCACTATATTCCATGTTCGCTTGAGATTGTTTTTGTGTTTTAATTTGTTTGTGGAATTACTGTTTTTGGCATTTTTTCTTTGGGTTGTCAAGATATGACCTTTCGATAATGTGTGCTCTTGTTTTTATTGTTAAGTTGTGGAGATGAAATATTTTTTGAGAGTTTTCTTTTTTGCGATCGATTTATATAGATTTAACTCTATCCTTTGTTAGCCATGTTGGTGGTAATGTGTCGATTCAAATATACAAAATTTATTGCGGTTCTTCATTGATCATTATTACTCATCTTATAAGTAATGCATTAGTAAAAATATTATCTTAAACAACTGGGGAGTTGGGTGTGATGCGGGTGGTCTGATAATCGGGATTTAAAAAAACATCGGTAGACTCTAAATTCACAGGGATTTTTTTTAAAAAAAGAGATTTAAAATAAATCATATTTGCCTTCGATTCGAGCTAAGTTTGGTGTTTTTTGTTCTTATATCCGCCAGGTGTTAAAGAAAGGGCTTGTTCCGATTTATGTCTACGTGATATGAAAATCCCGGTACTTGCTCTAACGCCCCATCACAAGGACGGGAAGCAAACTTGCGGGTTTTTAATGGCAGAAACAAAATGCTATTGCAAAGCCTGAAATTATCCAGGGCTTCTAAATCCATTCCGTTCCTAAGATACTTACAAAACCCCTGCCATTTTTAATGGTAGACCATCAATATCATCACATAGTAGTAATGAATGCTTTATCGCGGTCTAGCATCAAAACCGCAAGTTTGTTTTCCCCCACGGATACTTGGTGGCCAGTCTATTCAAGTGTCAGGTTCTCTTATCAAGTAGATGCGCGTAGCCGAAAATCGGAACTAGCACCTTTACAGGGAATAAGTCTCTTTACACTGAAGCAAAACCAGTAATAGTTTTCCTTTATTGGTACACACACTTATTATTATTATTATACTATTGACTGCAGAATTTACAAGTATATTTATGCTGGTGATAAATAATATATTCTTCATGTAAAATTGTTTTTAAATCACTTGAAAGACTGGAGTATAGGAAAGATATATAGCCATGCTTAATGACATTTATACTGATACTATAGCTAGAATACCCATGATAATGATGTCTCCAAAGAGGTTAAAATAGAGAGAGGGGTTAGGCAGGGAGATACGATATCTCCGAAGATATCACATCGCAGTAGAGGGAATGGTGGTCGGGGCATGTAAACATACTACGTTGCTTCCCTAACCTATAATCCCAAATTAACGGGTCACTTTCAATGTCACATAATTCTAATTTCATTATTAAATAAATGGAGGGATTAGGAAGGTTATCATATCTGAATTTTGCTACATAGCTTGGCATCACAACACATGGTGAATAAACAGATTATCACGTTTCCTATAGAGTTACTGACCCTCTACCCAGATGTCCAATGAGCGAATACCATTTAATTGTCTGGGACAAACATGATTTTAATGTTAAACCATTAACATGAAAGATAGTTGTTAACAATATTGACGCAGTATTAGCATAATTTAAGAAACAGTGGTGGTTCATCACACTAACTCGTCCTTTACCACTTTTTAAAAGCTTGAAACAAGACGATTTTTAAAATGAAAAGTTGCATGTGAGTGTTGGTGTGCTTCTTGTGGGTGTGTGTGTATGTGTGTGTGTGGGTGTGTGTGTGTGATGTGTGTGTGTTGTGGCACTATAAGAGATACATTCTGAGTGTATTTCAAGTTTAAAGAGACATTCTGATTGTATTTTTACATTGTGGGGTTACTTGTTTATTCTTCATTGTGGGAGTATTTTTACTAGAGTTACCATGTTACGAATTGGTCCTATAACGGAATAAAACTGTAATCTAGTATTGAGTTTATTCCGTAAAGAGGCAAAAAGAGGTTTTTCTAGTTTAGTAACTATATATAGGAGGCCCTGGGCGCAATCCTCTTGCTAAGAAAATTGGAGAAAATCTAGAAAAAAAAATGAAAAAAAATGAAAAAATCTTAAAAATGTCTAAAAGTGTCTTTTTAAGAGAAAAATCCTCAAACTATATAGGTTTTTGAAATTCTTCCTTATATAGTTTTTGAAAAAGTTATTTTTTCTGAAAAAAGGTCTAAACCTTGTCTTTTTAAGGAGATTTTCAGTAAAACTCCACATGTAAGCTTTGCAAGGATGGTGTGTGTGTGTGGTGTGTGTGCGCGCGCGCGTGTGTGTTTGTGTGGTGTGCACTTTCCAGGATACAGTGTGGGGTATTTGCAGTATAATTTTAATTGATTTTTTGGTTGTACTTGGGTTATATGATATATTTAGCCATCAGAGACATGATAGAACTTAACGGTTTGTATAGATAAAGAGAAGGCTATTTTGATTGGTACTCAGGAGGTTTATTTAGGTTCATATAATATAATGGCTAAAAAACAACCAGGATTACTGTCAAAATGGTAGACCTCAGGAGTTTAAGTCACAGCTTTCCTCAATCACCATTTTGACTACTCTTCTTTACGTTAACTGTAAACAAAGTTCGCAATTCAATATTAAACAACTTAAAGTAAATTTTAAATATTTTTCCATAAATATAATTTATAAGAAACTTGTTACGAATCTATTTTTGTACTCTTCCCACTGTACTTTCATGCCAAGTTTGTTCCTTACGCAGCTGTTTTAGAGAAGTTTTTTTTATTTTGTTAACAAGGTGAAAGGAGAGTTGCCATACGGAATGACAGTTGTCCTTTGCCCTTGTTGTACGTCAATTTTTTCCATGCGACTAACACCGCTCCTAATTTCGTAGTTTTGCACTACTGCAAGTCTCACCAGGCGTATTTTTCCACAAATACTCTTTGGACAATTTATTTTCATATCACTACACACGCTCTTTGTCATCCCATCATATTTTTGTTTTTGTGCAAAATCAAATACGAATTTTGACCACCACGATTATGCTCCAGGCGCATAATTTGTGGCAATCGTTCAGAGTCGGAGGTATTCATTATTTTGAGTGCTGTCACAATAGCAGTATCATTTTATTTCGGGAAATATTGGTTATCAAGGATTGAAAAAAAGGAAATCTGGCACCAGCTATTATCGCTTGTATGGTGCTTTAGTAGTCATTATACTGATTCTGGCCTGGGGTTTTTCAATCACACTCACTTCCTTCTTTTTTAATTTTGCAAATTCAGGTAGATGAAAATTAGACGCATCAACGTGCGTGTGTGCATTGATTTGTCTAATATCTCGATCAAGTAATATGTAATTTTAACCGGTGATTAGAATTTTCAATAATGAAATTATAATGGCAGTTTTCCATAACAGAATGGAAGCCATTTTAAAAATGGGCAGGACACACTAATGTGCAGCTTTTCGGGACGGAAACATGCCTAATACTAATGTGGAGAACATCCCATTTACGTTGATAAATGGGAAAATTAATCACCTATTGGGTGTTGTTGTACGAATTGAAAACCTGGTGATGTTAGCTCATGGACTATTAATTAATTATTTATGAGCTCTACGTGCGCCACTTTTGGAACTTTTGTAATCCAGTAGTCACCACCCAGGACAAGGGGTGGCCCCCAGTGCTCGTGCGTAGGATGTTGTCGACTGAAGGATCTAGTCTAGTGTGTCTAGGTGAAATTTAAACACGGCATGGCACATTTTCACAAAGATCTGCAAATTTTCTTCATTGTTGCAATTGTGCTCCAAAATTGTAGCAAAAAGAAATTAATATTTACACAAGACTCCACATAACATGTATTGACAGCCACTAACAAAAAGGACTGAGCACCATGATTTGAAACTGGGGATGCTTTTTATTGGCTATACATAGGCTTATATTATGATTTTAGCCTATCAGAGACGTGACGTACTTGTACAGATATATCTCAAGGTCTATTTTTATTGTTACTCAGAAGTATATCATGATATAGCCTGAAGCCAATCAGGATCTGTAGAAAGATGGTAATGACCTCAAGGGATGAAGTGATATTGAGCTCTCTACACGGGGAACCAGATCCGCATCAATGCGGATCAATGTGGTACCAGGCCTCTGACTGTGACTCCGCACATTGGGACACCACAGGGCGGCCGCCATTGGACGATAGCGTCAACTATTTTGGTCTGCTATCTGCTGGAACTTTGTTCTTTGAACCTTTAACTCTACTTGAATGCCTTGAACATATCCCCTCGTAAATTATGGTCTAACAAAAGGTACGTACGCTTTTGCTTTCTTTGAAAATCAGGGAACTTGTCATTCTTTCATAGTCCTAGGCCCTGTAGATTCCAGGCTAGGCTGATATCTATCTAATTAATTAAATGACCAGAATCTATTGTATGCAGTTAATATAAAACAAATATTAACTGTCCTTTATTCGTTGATGGTAAAATATGATCACTCGGTGAAAGATGGATTGTTTCCATTTCACTCGCCTGCGGCTCGTGACATGGAACAATCCATCGTTCACCGAGTGATCCTATTTTTACCATCACCGAAACAAGGCAGTTTTAATATTTGTATACTATTATCTCTACTGACATAATGATTGCCCATCTCCTACGTCATCGGACAAAGCAGATCTGGTTGCTGTGTGCCCGCTGCATTGTGGGCTGTTGTTTATTTCCCTACTGTCGAAGCTCTGGTTATATTCCCAACCGCGGAAGCTCCAAACGGAGTGTAATGAATGAACGTGAAAATTTCAAGTTGCTAACGGGAATCGGCAGACAGGCACAGTCAATTCCCATTGTTGTTCTTCCTTCCCTGGTGGTACTTCCATGGCCCGCGTGTTGTCTAACACGGGCGTATCGTGTTACTGCACAGCGTAGGCAGTGCGGAAAAGGACAGGCTTCTAGCGCGGTTTTTACTGCCGTCGTGTCAGGCCACGCTTAAATCGCGTTTTCGTTACTCGATACTCTACAGACCTTCAGTTCAACTCCCACAAGCTGTCCATCTTCTTAAGCATAACGCCATTTTTTTTGAAGAGAGCGCGCCCCACTTTTCAAAATTTGAGATTTGTTTACACATTTGTGTTGGTAATTGTCTGTAAACTATACCTGCGAATTGCATAATGCGCAAAAGTGCGTATTTTCATAAAAGAAGCGATTTTGTAATTAGAACAAGACCCCTCATTGTAATTTAACGGTGGAACTGGAAACGACGCCGAATTTCTGCCCGACCATTGTGAAAATAGTGCTACCTTCAAAAAATACATCTAACTTGACAATCCTGAACCAACAACCACTAGAGAAGAGGCGTAGACACGTACATGGCGCTATTCCCATTTCCCGGCTAATTTCATATTGGAAGACGTTTCCCACCCGTTGAAATATCATCAGGATCTCCGATATTCATTATCTAATTACAAATATTCCTTCCTTTGCGATACATAGACATGTTCGAGTTTTACCATTCACGGGTATAGTTTACTAGCCAGTTAAGTTACCAATGCAACTGTGCCAAAATCTCAAATGCTAGGAAATTGGGGCTCTCTTCAAAAAATGTGTGTATTACTTTAAATCAAAAAGCTGCTAAAGAGGTTTGGAAATCATTCCGGACTCTCTCACATTGATTCCACATCTTGATTAACCTAATGCTGATGTTTAAAGGTCATTTATTTTAAACAAGGTAACGCTTGAAAGTCTCATTTAGGGTCCGGGAAATTAAACAACATTATACTTATGATACTCTTTTATTACAAAATATGACATAAAGTAAGGAGCAGCCGATAAATTATTGGATAGTTTTATATAATTATGAAAGCAAGAATCTCATCCACGCGAATCCATTATTACTCTGGTCGTGATTCGGAAATGGGTGAAAAACACTGCGCTGTCAGGAAATTTAGAATCGCTGTTAGTTTTGTCTTAAATAAGCATAATTAACAAGTTGAAAAATTCTATGCTTCGCCATCCAACACTTAGTCCCAATAATCCTAACCACACCACACCACGCGAGGAGCCGGTCCTTTCCTCCCACTTCACGGCATTGCATTATTTCGTGCTATTGCTCGTAATCGGGCTTGAGAGAGCATAAAACACGTATAACACCATCCACACAATAAAGCATCTGTCCTTCAATTTTGCAATAAAGCGGATCTCGGTGAGCATGTCTACCCCGTTATCAACCAAAAGGATGTTTTTCTAACATTGTAAATTGAACACCACATAACGCAGTCACTTATTATTTCTGCATGAAACAGGAATTTAACCGCATGTAATTTTACCAAATGAATTTAAATCATTAATCCTCGCTGCCGAACTTTAAGATGTATTGACCCGACTGATCCCTATGCGCCCTTACATGGAATCGATGATATCACGTCATGTAATACAAAATGGTATCTTTATTACATACAAATAATGTGCAAGGAAGCTACGGAGGATGATTTTTCATACACAAAATCTCCAGATTTTGGAAAGTTGAGAGTGTATATTTCTTACAAAATAACGACAGGCTATTACTTGAGTTGACTGGAATTATAACCAAGATGGCGGAAAATGTTGCAAGACAAAAATGTTTTATATGGCTTTGTCTAATAATTATTGTCATCTGGAGAGATGCGGGTTTAAATCCGGCAGTGGAAGCTCAGCTACATGTACAACCATTGCGGAATGAGGACCTGAAGGATCCTTTCTCGTGCGTTTCCAATGATTTAAATGGAAATCTATTCGTGCAGGTAGTTCAAATCAGACATGCAGTCTTCAAATTACCCATTCATCAATATTGCAAGTCTATCTACCATTTTCGGACCAAGACACTCCTTCCTTTCTTTACTTTGAGAGAAAAGGGGATTTGGTTGTCTGCTCCAATAGGTTTGTTGTTTTTAAGGGGCAAAATGATTCGTGCAGTGTGTTTTTCAGGCATCCACAACTTGAAATCAATTTACAGGGCAATGTTAGTATTTGGATTAAAGACGTATCACCATTAGATCAGGTATTCAATTGTCCAGAAACCTTTCGGTTTGTTTCGAATGTAGATCAGAAATCACATTGCCACAATATTAAGTCGTACAATGAAGCAATCACATGTCTATCTGAAAACAATCCTTTTTGCGAGGTTGCCTTTGCATCAGATTATGACGTAACCCTTGATTACAGAGAAGCAGTGTTTCGATGCACGAACGGTAAATCCTTGGAAACTACTGCAGTGACGATTATCTATCCTTCTTTTATATCTACATTACATCTATCTTACAATAACATTGTCAAAATTGAGGCAAAGTCATTCCTAGGATTGAACAATTTGCAGAGGCTATACTTGTTCGAAAACAAGTTGATAATGTTGCACGCCGAGGCCTTTTACGGCCTATATAAGTTAGCGGAACTTTGGCTTACTGACAATAAACTGACATCAATCGATGTAGGCGTATTTCACGGATTACATGAGCTTAAGATACTAGCACTTTCTCGAAACAACTTGACCAACGCGAATGAGCAGATGTTCCACGGCTTAAGCATGCTTTATGGTCTTTCTCTCAGTAACAATAACTTGCGTGTATTACCTGGCCATTTGTTTTTAGGGTTAGAAAATCTTAATTCCCTATACTTAAAGGAGAACCAGTTGATTACAATGAAAACCAGTGTTTTTCATGGTTTGCGTAGGTTGACGCTTCTCGTTCTAAGTAACAATAAGCTGAAAACTTTACCCATAGGTTTGTTTTCGGAGTTGGAATACCTGCGTGAAGTTGATCTCAATGGGAACCAAATTGGAACATTAAATCCCAAAATATTCAACAACTTGAGCAGACTGGAATCTCTCTATCTGTACAATAATATGTTAAGCACTATGCCAGGGGGATCATTTAACATGTTAAAAGACCTCCGTTTTCTTTTTCTTGACGGAAATCAACTTGATATATTAAATGCCAGTGTGTTTCAAAGTTTGAATCACTTAGTCGTTCTTACTCTTCTTAACACTAATAAATTACGCCTTTTACCAGAACAAATGTTTGAAGGGTTAGAAAACCTATACGCACTGCATTTGCACGAAAATGAGCTACGTCTATTGGGTAGTATGGTCTTTAAAGGTTTGAAGAACTTAACCGCTCTTACTCTTCATAAAAATCAATTACATGTTTTACCGGATAAATTGTTCGAAGGGTTAGATAACCTAACACACCTGTCATTGCATGAAAATCAACTAGTTATATTGAATGGTACTGTATTTGTAGAAAACCTAGAACATCTGACCCTGGATAAAAATCACCTTATTGCATTGAAGGGATATATTTTTAAGGATTTAGAAGGGCTTATATATCTAAATCTTGCTAATAATAGTTTAGAGATACTGTCAGCAGACTTATTTTGGGAGCTACGGAGTCTGCAGATGCTGTATTTAGCGGGTAACGTGTTGGAAGAGTTAAATTCTACCGTATTTCGTGGTTTAGGCGAGCTCAAGTACCTTACTCTTAACTCAACTCAACAGGTTGGTTACCTTACCTTCTGGATTGTTTTGGGGTTTAATTAACTTAATCGGACTACACCTTGAGGACAATCAGCTCATAACATTTAACGCGAGCGTATTCCAAAATGTGGACAATCTAACTGCCCTTGATAGAAACAAGAATACGTTAGGCAATCTAAACAACCTACATCTGCATGGGAACGAAATAGTTACACTGGACGGGAGCTTGTTTCGGGGTTTAAACAGGCTCATTACGTTGACTCTGCATGAAAATAGCTTGAAGACGTTACGAAAGGAATTGTTTCATGGCTTGGAAAGTCTTAAACACTTATGGGGAAAATAACCAAATAACTACATTAGTTGGCACGACATCCATATCTTGATTAATCTAACATAACTTGAATCTAAAGGCCAAATTTTTTAGAATTTTTGCCCGTAGAACTGTTTTTTCGATTGTATAACTTAAGGATACTTTCAATGCATAAAATAAGTTATGGATTCAGTACACGCTGTTCAGGGATTTAATTAGACTCAAAAGCTAGATCTGAGTTATAATAACATACACTCATTACCGGCAGGATTATTTAAGGGGATGTCAAAGCTGAACTCATTTCTTTTATACAATACTACTTGAAAACTTTAAATGATGAATATATTCCAAGTTTACGTACATACAAAGCATACCCTTCATAATCCTCCCTTTAAAACACAGCAGAACTTTTGCTCGCGTTAGAAGTTTGAGAGGTTGAGACTTGACTCCAATAAATTAGTTAAATTGAATGCTCGTATGTCGAATGGCTCTAATAGCGCTACATTATCTTGATCTTAGTAGAAATAAATTGCCAAATAGTTCCACAACGTTTTTATTCTGGGATTAGAACATCTGATGCACCTCGCCCTATCATCGAATATGATCAGGGTATACAGTGGTATACCTTCCTGGTTTGAAAAATCTTAAAACGCTCTTTTTCGACAGATAAATTAGGTAATTTACCAAACGACGTGGTTTCATGAATTAAGTAATTTAAGACATCTTAGGTATATGCTGTAATAGACCTCCGTACTCTAAGAAAATATATTTTAAAGGTTTAACCAACTTATTTTATCCAGCTTTGGAGAATAATCCTGCTTACAGCGATAAATGATAACGTTTTTAATTGACTCACGTAAACTTACCTACATCTTATTAAATGGAAACAATTTTACAGACATTCCAAATATGACACTATTGACTTCCTCTTAGATACTTGATTTGAGCACATAAAAGTCTTTGACACCAAAACTAACACACCGATTCAACTTTTCTGGATTTCTCAATCCAATACAGAAATTATTGTAGTCAACCCAGATTTGCGAGTGTTATGTTCTTAAAGGCGCTAACTGCACTGCGGCCGCTGACAGGTCACCCTATCTGACATGCACGAGGCTGTTGTCCGATAGAGCATTGGCATAGGCATGTCGATCATTGGTTTAAATGCGCTGGGAGATTATGTTTTCTGTTTTTTGATTTTGAAGAAGCAAAGGCTCAAGCGATTATTACAAGATTTATTCCTCAGTAACCCTTGCACCTGGTCGACTTCTCCTCAATGGGTGTAACATACATGCACACATCATTGCAAGCCCGACGTGTATTTCTGGGTCCTTTTTTTCCCATCATCTGAAACCTGTCGAGATATAGTCATTCCTTGCTAGAATTGCGGTAGCCTTTCGTGACTTCTACTGAAGCCGTCAATTTTATTTGTAACAGTATTAAGTCTTGATAGATTCATGAACTGAGGATTTCCCTTTTCCAAATAGAAATTTGAAAAAGGTTCAGCGACATAACTGCGATCCTTGCGTGGATAATTTCAGTGATATTAGGAACTGTGCCGTCTATATTAACAGGAGTTAATTTCAAATTTTATGATAATCCACATGTGTGTGTTGGTCTCCCCCTAGCATTAACTGAAATGTATACAACTACCAGAAACAAGAAAATATCTTTATGGAACTCGCTATCGACCTTGAGACAAATAAAGCCGTTAATACTTCATTTCTTAGAGGTTTTGGAGTGCCTGATTTAACTACTGACTTTAAGGGTCTAATAAGTGGTATGTATTTTTCAGTTGCCGTTTTTCTTGGCCTGAACTTTTTGTGTTTTTTGATAATAACGGGTTGCTATATTGGGATAGTAAGGGTAATAAAAGACTCCTCTGAACGATCCGGACGTACTCGTGATATGAAGGAACAGTTGAAACTCAATAGTAAAGTAACCGCCATTGTTGCAACAGACTTTTTTTGCTGGTTTCCAGTCGTTATCTTAGGGATTCTAGTACAAGCAAAGATAGTTACGTTGCCGCCATCTGTATACGCGTGGGCAGTTACTTTTGTTTTACCAATAAATAGTGCACTTAATCCATACCTATACACGATAGGAGAATGTCTAACTACCGGAAGAAGCAGGAAAATAAAATAATAAAATAATACGATATTATGAAAAGGGTGTATTTTAAGTCTCAACACATCCGGTTAAATCTCTTACATACCACAACACAATTGTTTCAGATTGTTGAAATTGTTTCTATATAATTAATTCAAGACTTCCAGTGATATTATTTAGTGATCACTCTAATGGAGTGAAAGAGAAAAAACGAAAAAGGAGGGAAATTTTATCCTTTCGAGAATGAAGAGTAAATTTCATTCTACACATGGAAAAATGTTTCGTCAAATTTACACACAAGTTATGTAAGTCTAAAGTATTATAAAAATTAAAGTAAACATTTTTTTATTTAAGTCAAATTTTACAAAAGCTGGTAAAATGTACACTAATTGTACCTAATTATTATACCGTTCCATATTTACATGTTATCGTGTATTTTTCCATGTGCATAGAAAGAGTTCAATTTACCCTTTTCCCGAGTTCTATTTTCGCTAAATTTGCTTCATCGTAATGAAACATTTCAATCAATAAGAAAGTTGAGAATATGGCTCGTAAATGTATGAATGTAAAATTTCGTATATAAATAAATAAATACTTTTTCCCCCTTTTTAAGACGGAAATTTGTTAAAGCATGCGTTACAGAAAATTTAATAGGGCATAATTGAAAAGAAAATTAAAAAAAGTATGTGCATATCATTTGGGAACACATAAGAAATACCGCATTCCCAATCAAGTTTATTTTAAAGTACCCATGAAATAGATGAGACATCTACTGCAAATCTTTGTGGGACATTCCATTGCAATAACAGTCAGAAAAAAGAATACACTACCAGTGACAATGCATCATTTTATGAACTCTTGATTATCCAGTCAGAGCATGAATAGATTTCACACCAGTCACCTGACTCTATGACTCTCTGATAAATCAATGTACCACAAATGATGTCATCACCAACCCAAATATTGAATGCTTTCTGGTCCCTCCTTGTAGACTTGACGCAAACCACATCAATTATATTTGCATTTCCTGGGGCCTTAAAAATGAAGCATTTTCCACGGATGTTTATTCCAAGGATTACATCATTTTGATGCATACCTTAAATTAACTAGGCTTGTTATTTCTGTATTAATAGCATATATGAGTCTGAGATTGTCAAGCTTTTCATTTTGGGCTATGATAGAAAAAAAAAACATTTTGAAGCAAATGAAAGTTTCTTATCATTAAAGATAAACTGTATGTGGAAATGATGAAAATTAATTCAAGAACAAACAAAGCGGTTTTCTTGAAAATGAAAATTAAATTTATTATGTAAAAAGAAACAGTCAATTTTTGAGATATACAAGCCGCTGACAAGGGAACAAATTGTCGACTTTTTAGCCTCAATCCGGACGGCTATGCCACTAACTGAATCCCAATGTTTGAAGAATATTGCGTCCCCCAATAAAGATTTAAAATGTGGACGAGCAAAATGCATAATATCTATGTAAAGCTAGCGAAAATACGATGAAGTCATGGCATTGGTACAGCAAAAGTATCTCAAAATTTCGTTATAAATTTTAGGCGGCAAAATTATACACTTTTTCTCATATAAAGACTTCTCAAGAACATTATTTTATAAAGATATGGTCTTGCGGAATTAATCAACAATCAGCAATCCCGGAGCTGGAGGGGTTGGATGGCCGGGGAGGGGCTCCACATCAGATAAACACATTTGTAATTCCAACTGTTAAAAGGACAGCCTCGTCCCATGACTTAACTGTTGAAGTTCCTTGATCCAAACTAGTTAGCCAACAGAGATCGTTCGTTCCATCATCTGCCCTCTTCTGGAACCCTCTTCCCGAATACATCCCACATCTGGAGAAGCGGGCCTCTTTCAAAAAATGAGGTTATCGCATGCTCAGAAATGCACCTTCAAGTTTTTAGAAGGCTTTGGTAGATTCAACTAACCTCATGTGCATCTGTGCCATTATTTTGATGGTAGTAAAAGCACACAGTTTGTTTCAAGTTGTCTTGTCCTACGTCTCCTGTCCTCATTTTTCCATTAGTCTCGAGGACACACTGCCTGCATGTACTGCGCCATGCGGTACCCTCGCTTAACAAATAAATACCTTTATCATCTTCTGTATTTTTTTAATTCAAATAAGAA